>JZKD02S0697266.1:79762-115597 GCA_000966675.3 Picea glauca | reverse complement strand
AACCATAACACGCAGATTGATAACGGAGTTCGACACAACTTTGCCTACGTCTCCGGGCCTTTGTCTCTGTGGGGGAGGCTTCTTTATTTCTGTTCAAGAGCTCAAAAATACATCGCAGCAATGCCAATTGGCTACAAGACTGATCTGTTCATCTTCGTCCAGATCTCTAGAACCCTGCAAAGAAAACGGCACGCAAAACGGACGTCTGGAGCTCCCTGAAATGGCCCGACGACGTCTGCTCCTCAATATCTTCCCTGCATAAAAATGGCTTTGGATTCGCTTCTCCTCAGCATAAATATGCTCTGAATGACTTCCATGGCCTCAAACAGGCCTGGTTTATATAGATCTGAAGTTGGATGTTCATCTCCAACTTCCTCCCAAAATTTGGGCTCCAAAAATGCCCAATATCTCCCAAAAATGACCAAAATCCACCAATATCAGGCTTATTAACAATAAAAAACCCAAAACTAAATCAAAAACCCACTTTTGAATTAAAATTAGGCATAAGCCCCTAGGCCTTGGCGCACGCCCCCTTATTCTCGGTCGTATGGGCTATGATGTGGCCAAGCGCCAGCCCATAGGGATGTGCGTTGGCCCATAACCCGAAACTCTTGGTCATATGGAAATATGATATGGGACCGCGCCCTTAATTCATGCCCCAACTCTTGGCTATAGCCCTGGTCATATGCGCATATCCATTGTACCGCGCCCTTAGGGTGCGCCTACCCCAAGGTTCCAGCTCCCAAATAAAAGGCGGAAAGGGTGCTAAAATCGCATGCTGGTGGTTATGGAAAACTGCCCACGCCCGCGCCCCTTTACCTGTGGTCATAACATAATGTGTAACCATGGGCTGGGGCTTAGCCCCAGCCCCTTTCCACCCTCCATAATATATATACCAACTTATATAAATTAAATTGTATTTTTTTAAACAAGTGGTACGTGGGCGCATTGGTTTTGGGTCATATGTGAAAACGCTTAGGCTTGGTGGTTGGTTGTGGGTTCAAAAACCATGACCACAAAAAAAATTTGGAAATTACCATACACTGTCGACAAGGTGACTAGGTGCCACGTGGCTGCCCATGACTGGGCCACGTGGCACCTCCCCATTTGACGAACTAATGCCACTTGTCAACCATTGACTGGTCCAGTTTCCTGCCACATGTCTGCCCTATCAGCGAACCTACCCAGTCACCATCAGCTAGAGAGTACCACGTCATCTCTTGCACAGTCAGCATGCTGATGTCATGCTGACATCAACATTGACTTTTTGACCAGTTGACCTTTGACTTTTTACCTGTTTGGGCTTCTGATCAGAACGCGATAACTTTCCCACATGGAGCCCCTTTGACGAAGTAAATATACCACCAGAATCAAGAAGATGAGACAGACATAATGGCACTAGTTTCATCGCATTCTGAGCACTTTCATTTTTGAGCATTTTTAAGCCCTGTCAGGCTTCTGGATCCGATTCCGGATCATTAGGAGCCAAGATGAACTTGTGGAGTCGCCAGATAGATAATTACAACCAATAAAATGTCTAATCCTTGTCTATCATCAAAGATCATGTCTGTGTCATATCCTAGGAAAGCAGAGCTTAAATTTCATTTTCCCAGCAATGACGCCAATTTGTTATCACTCCAAGAAACTCCTTAGGGTTGTAGGCTAAGAATGCTTGGTAACTTAAGAATATAATTTGTAGGTATGCTTGGAACAATGGGATCACTCAATGATTAATGTAATAGACAACTCATCATACATTCAAATGAAACAGTGCTTTTAGAAAACAATAATCAGACCAGATATTTTTTAAAGGAGAGGATGAAGAATACTAATCTTGATTGCCAAATACAACTAGGTGTATGGATTAATGCAAGGTAGTAAGAAATCCTTCACTTCAAGTCTATGATATTAATAAAGAGATGACAGTCTTTAAAAGCTAAGATAAACTGAAATAAAGTGCAAAAACAAGATACATGAACATTTCTGATATTAAAAGCAAAAGGAGACTATAATTTCTATTATCCAATAAGAGTCTATACAGTAGCCAAAAATGTATTCCCAGTTTGAACCCTTATCTCTTAAAAAAGATAGGCATTTATATCCTTTTACAATCAGTTTTTAAGAGCCTGAAAACTTGGATCTGTATCTAAAAATAGAAAATAAACTAACTAATGCAATCGACAAACAAAGACTAGTTCCTAGAACTCGAACTGTCTTCTATATCAATCTTTGACATCTATACTTGATCAGCCTTAGGACTCTGTTGTGTCATGGAAAGGTAAAGGCACCTGTCTTCTATAGCTGGACTTCTTTAATTAACCATAATCAAAACTTTAGGTGACCAATTTAGCATTTGATCTTCCAAATCTCCATGAATCTCTGATGATGAGTGTTTCTTGATTAAGTGGTTAATCCTTTGATGCTCTCAAAACCGTTTTAATACTTGAAAATTTGCCTTGCTCTAGCTTAGCTTTCAAAAAATTCTTCTTTTTCTTTCACCAACTAATTCGCCTTATGATCTACTGGTTAGCTAGTGAAAGTTATGCCTTTCACCAGCTAACTGGTTGTAAATTTACCCTTTGCGCTGGTGAAAGTTCCGTCTTGGCCAAAAAGGAAACTTCCATCTCCAAAACTGTTGTTTTACCAAAAACTTAGTGTGTCTTTGATTTATCTCCCTACATATTCACAGCAACCCGGGCCAGTACCTATAGATTTGGATGCGACTTATGCTTCTGCTTCAATTTCTTAATTTTCCTCTTAAGGCGTTTTGCTAACCACCATAAACTGTTATAATCCTTGGTGATTTTCTTCTTCCTCTTTTTTTCTTTGACACTCTCACGAGCCAGCTTCTCAAATGCTGCATTTGTCTCTGCGAAATTGTCAGACAGAGCTTTGTATCTTGCCTTGATTACCCTTTCCAAAACCTCCAGTTGAGCAATCACTTCCTTTAGTTGTTTGATTTTTTGTGATTTATTTGACTTTTTTCTCTTTGATGTTTCACCTTCATCAACGGGAGTAAAGGTCTCACAGTCTTGTGCAAATTCCATGGAGTGTTCAGGGATTTTAATGGCTAGACTTTCATCTTCTTTCTCTGGCTCTATTTCTGATTTTGTGTATGGTAGATTAAGAATATTTGTCTTCTTTCATGTAGGTTGTTCTGAAGTGGTTTCAAAATCTAATTTTTTCTTTGATCTTTGAGACTTTATGACGGAAATCCTATCCTCTGGTGGTCCTAGAAGAGCTCTCCTTCTCCTCGAGCTACTCTGAGGAGTTAATTTCTTTTTCCCAACTTTCTTCTGCTCATTCATGGGTTGAGTTTGGGTCTCAAAGCCTTCCCAAAAAAGAAAATGTTGCCAATTCCTTCCTCTTTGTCTTAGTTCTTCTTGGATTATCAATTTGATCAGGCCGAAATGACAAAGAGTGTTTTTCATACTTAGAGGTTCAACCCTAATATTTTTACATACTTTGGTTAGGCTTTTGTGAAAGAAGAAAGGCAAATTCAGGAGAGTTTTCCCTATGAAATGATCTAAGAGATTGAAATGATATAGCATCAGCTTATCATACCTTCCTTCTAAGGTTATATAGATTTGAATGCCTTTGCACAAGTCTTGTCATTTGTCCTCCAGATGAGAAACTAGCATGCTTTTCTTCGAGGTGATATTTCTGAATTCTTCCTTGAGATATGCTCTGAAATTCAGATTCTTGGTTGTTGTTGTCTTAAACCAGATCTGGCCTAATCTAGGTAAGCTGGTTGTTGTGGCAATGGTAGCTTCATCAACTATCATTTCTAAAGAACCCACACTAGCTTTGTTTCCATCATACGATTTAGCAAACGCTTCAGCTATTTTTTGGTGGCAACCATTCTGTAACTTTTCAACATAACCCATGCAGCCTGCGTCTAAGAAAAGTTTTTGCACATCTGGATGTGACTGTAAAAAAGACAGGCTGTCTAATTCTTTCCTCAGTAATAAACCGCTTTGTTTCCTTGCCATCTGTAACTGGAACCTCAGACAATTTGCAAACAATGTCATGGTAGTTTCCTGATTGAGACAAGGTTTGGCGCTGGTGAAAACTCTCAGTGTTGCCAATTCAAATATGAAGCCATAACATATTGTCTGTGAACAATGCGTGTTCAAAATATGAAGTGTCGATTTGATGTCGCCGACTGAGTAGTACTTCTCCTTTACCTGTGATGATGAATTTGAATTAGTCATCTCCAATGCCATCATTGTTGAAGCATGCATTCATGAACACGATCCGCTATGATATCCGATTTAGATGTGCATAAAAGAATCCTCATCATCATTTTCTTTCACCAGCACCTCATAATGATTATGCGACGTGTGTCGAGCATGTCATCTTTTTTATTTCTGAAATCATGGAGGAAAAACACGTGTTTCATGCTTTCACCAGCTAACTATCTGTGGGAAAGTACTCTTTAACCATTGAAACTCACTGTTTTCACCAGCTAATCATCAACCTTGCAACACGTGTTAACTGTTGAAAGTCTTTTCATGAAATTTTATAGAAAAGACCTTTATGGATCAACTTATTTCTAAAGTATGAATTTGAAACCTAAGTTTTGACACTAGAAGAAATTAAAAACAAATAGAGAAAACTACAGATGACCATGCTGTCACCTACAAAATGAAACCATAGTGACTGATTCATATTGGGAGCTAACATTTGGCTCCAACTGGGATGGATACCTCCCTGTGAGATCACCAAGAACCTAGTTAGACTCAGTAGCCTTTATTACAATTTGAAAATTTGAAAAATTATTTTTCTCAGTACCATTGGGCATGGAGTTATTCAAGTGATAAAAACAAAGAAAACAGAACTGAAAAGAATATGTACAAGTAAAACTGGGCTTTAAGAAAAGCCTTATGAAAAATAGGTCTTTAGAAAACGCCCGTTGAAAGGGCCACCTGCTACTTCCTCACCTGCAATATTTTGGAGAACAAAGGTATTGTTCTGCTGAACTGTTGTTATGACGAAAGAACCTGGCCAGAGAGCATCAAATTTGTCGTGTTTCCCCTTCTCTTGCCTTGCTGCATCCCATTTTAAGACCAGTTTCCCTATTTTGAAAATATTTGTTTTGACTTTCTTGTTGAAAATCTCCTTCATTTTTTCTTGGTGTAATTCTGTCTTTTCCAGAAGCTGCTCTCTATATTGCTACAACTCTACCAGATTATGGATTCTTCAAGTTAAATCACTTGGTTCAGAGTCATTTTCTTGTAAAAACTTTGCAACTGGTAGTGCAAGTTGAACAGGAAATATGGCTTCAGTACCATAAACCAACTTGAAGGGGGATGTACCAATTGACTTTTTATTTGTAACCCTGTCAGCCCACAAAGAAAATTTTAGCTTGGAATCCCAGCCTCTGGTATTTTGTTCAAGCAACTTCTTTATAATTCTGACTAAAATCTTATTCAATGACTCACCTAAGCCATTTCCTTGTGGATAGTAAGCAGTGGAATGTATTAGCTGAACTCCCAGCTCTTCACATAGTTTTACCAAGTGTTTATCTTTGAATGCAACAACGTTATTAGTGACTATTCTCTTAGGGAAATCAAATATGGAAAATTTGTTTTCTTGCAGAAAATTAATGATGACAGTATGATTGGAATTCCTTGTAGGAATAGCCTCAATCCACTTTGTAAAATAATTGGTGGCAACAAGGATTCATCTGTGCTGACTGCTAGAAGGCAGGTGAATCTCACCTATGAAGTCTAGACCCCATTGCTAGAAGGGACCTGTGACCACTATAGGTCTGAGGGGAAGAGATTTCAGTTGTTGTTTTCCTTCAAATCTTTGGCACTTGTCACATGTTCTCACAAACTCACACACATATGAAAATAAGGATCGCCAGTAATAACCAGATCTTAAGATTTTATGTGTGGTAGTCTTCCAATAATGATGTCCTCCACATTCACTATTATGGAACTCAATCATGACCTTAGCTGCTTCCTCTTGGTTTATGCACCTCAATAATAAACCTATTGGATTTTTCCAAAACAATAAGTTTCCATTGATGCAGAAATTCATGACTTTGAGCTTTAAATCCCCTCCTTGTGTTTTTGTCAAATCTGAAGGGACTAATAAAGTTTGCAGAAAATGAATAATGTGGTTGTACCATTTGCAATTATCTAGGTGAGATGATACCTACATTTCCTCACTTCCTTTATCCTCTAAAGACTGAACATTATCTGCATTAACACTTACCAAATTTATTTCAAGCCATTTACAATTTTCTTCTGCAAGAAGTTTGGCAAGGCCTTGACCTTTCACAAGTTTTATCGGTTTAATTTCAACATCAAATTCAATTAAATTTTCTATCCACTTACTCCTTTTCCCATGTATGTGGGGTTGTATAAGCACATCTTTAACTGAACTGCAAGGTACGTAAGTTATTACCTTGGCTTGAAGGATGTAAACTCTGAAAGTTTTTAATGGCTTGTTGAGTGCATATGCTTATTTCTCCAATAATTCATACTTCACCTCTGCATCCCTCAAGACTTTACTGAAGAAGGCAACTGGTTGCTCCTGATCATCAACATTTCTCTGCAAGAGTACTGCTGCAATTGTATCTTTTGAAGAAAATGAAAAGATATAAAATTTCTTGGCAAATTCGGGGCTGATTAAAATAGAGGTTGTCATAATGGCTTCCTTGATAGCATTGAATGAGTGTTTGGCTTCTTCAGTCCATTTTCCTTCGCAGTTATTTCTTAACATAGAAGTGATATGCTTTGTGATTTCTGCAAAGTTTTCTATAAACCTCCTGATAAAGTTTATAGTGCCAAGGAAAGACTGAATGTCCTTCTTTGATCTAGGAAGAGACAATTTTTTAATTGCTTCTACTCTTTTTGGGTCGATCTTCACCCCATCAGCTGAAACAATATGTCCAAGTAATTTCACTCCCTTAAGTGAAAAATTTGATTTTTTGGGATTAAGAGAAATGACATACCTTCGACATTTTAAGAATGTCTTTTTTAAGTGATGCAAATTATGTTCATGGCTGCTCGAAAAAATAGTGATATCGTCAAGATATATCAAGACGAATTTGTCTTTCTCCCTAACAAAATCAATGTCCATCGCCCTTTGTAATGTCACTCCTGCATTCATCAATCTGAAAGGCATCTTTTCGTACATAAAAGTACCCCATGGAGTAGTAAAGGTAGTCTTTTCTCTATCATCCGAATGGACAACGATCTGGTTGTATCCGGAAAAACCATCAATAAAAGACATCACTTTTGATCCTGACACCTTCTGCAAAATATGTTCCATTTTGGGAAGTGGGTAGTTGTCCTTCCTAGAGCACTTATTCAAATTTCTTAAATCCACACAGAGTTTGATCTCTCCATTCTTCTTTCTGACTGGCACAAGATTTGCAATCCATTCTGAATATCTGAGAGGTATGATAATGCGGGCATCCAATAGTTTCTTGATTTCTCTTTCCATTGTAGGCAACAACAAAGGATTAAAGGATCTAAGTTTCTACCTAAATGGTTTAGTATCTTTGTTCAAGGGGATCTTGTGCTGAATTACCTCTGTGTTGAAAGTCTTCAAGTCATCATATTGCCAAGCAAAGATGTCAACAAACTCCTTTAGCAATTCACCATAATCAGCCTTTTGTTTTTTAGTCAAATGTGAAGCTAAGTTGACATATTTAGGATTATGTTCGTTGGCTACATTATACTGCAAAACTTCTGAATCTTTTTCCCCCTTTTATAATTTGACATCTACATCATTGTTATCAAAAAGATTTTCTAAAGGGACCAAACCTTTAGGAATTTTGTTGGTGGATAGCTGCACTATTTCATGTGCTGCAATTTTTCTTATGAATTTTGGCTTCTCAGCTTCATCGTCATGTTCATTCTCCTGATCAATTTGCAAATCTGCAAACTCATCTATTACTGCAAGAAATCTAGTGAGTTCAGCATCGTCTTCGAAAACCTTCTAGAATTTTACATTATCAGGGAGGGATGGCTTATACTTAACTTGAATTTTGTAATTGAATTTATGAGGTAGAGGAGGTATAAAAGCATAGGCCAACATAGCCAATGATTCAGCCAATTTATTCATTTTTCTGGGTACATATGAAATTTTGAAATCTGCAAAAGTATGAATCGCCCTCAAAACTTCGTCTCTATATGCTTTCAGCCTGACATGTTTTTCTTGAAAGGACTTATTTACTTGTTGAATGATTAAATTTGCATCTCCGAATACATGTATTCTTTTAATATCCATATCTTTGGCTGCATTTAACCCCAGAAGCAGTGCTTCATACTCTGCAATATTGTTAGTCACTTTAAAATCAAGTTTAAAGGACAAATGAGAAGTTTTCTTTGAAGGGGAAATCAATACCACCCCTACTCCTGTTGATTATTTGGTACAAGCACCATCAAAGAACATGGTCCAAATATCATCCTTTGTTGCTTCTGTGGACTGAACTACGGGCTTTCTAAGCAGCAATGCATCTGGTAATGAATCATCAATTTGTAAAATAAAAGATCCCATACCTGTGTCGACAGAATAGATAGGATGATTGGATGGATTTTGTTCGTCACTGATTACATATGCCAATTGTGATTCCCTGTATAACCTTATGTTTACCCCTCCAAAAATAGGGATAGTAGCGTAGGAGAGATCCATTTGAAGAGTGCCACCTAGCCTCTTCATCCACGATCTTGATAACAAACATCCAAATTTAGGTGGGATGTCTTCCACTACTATATCCATAACCATAATTTTCATGGATGCTTGGGTTAAAGTTACATCCAAGTCCTTGATCATTCTGAGACATTTAACTTTTCGAGAGTCAAAAGAGAAAAGATCATGGTAAGACTTGGTGATCTCTAGCCCAAGCTCATCCATGGCCGCCTTTGGAATTAAATTGTGAGAAGCATCAGAGACCAACACACAATTATGTAATGTTTTCTCATGAATATTTAGAGAGATGTAAAAAGGAGGACAACTTTCATCTCTATCTTCTATCATTTGGCCCAAAGTAATGGTTGGATTTTCATCATATATGTTGAGAATATCAGCAGAAGGGGATATAGATTTCAGATCTAGAGTTTTGAGGATATCTTTTTTAAACGTTTCATTTTTCATTAACTCAACCAGAGGAATGGGAATTTTAATTTTCTATATTTCAGCCTCAAAATTAAAAGAATATGGGACTTTATCAGAGACTTTTACCTCATTTAAAGGAGCTTTCTGAATGCTTTGTTGTTCAATAGCGGTCTGACTTTCTGGAATTTGTTGCTTGATAGGGGAAACAGTCTTCTTGGGAGGTGTTATCCATAATTTTGGTCGTCATGATGATGTATTGATTATGGTGTAATCAAGCTCTTCATTAGAACTTTCTCCAGAGAAAAGTTACCTTTATCTCTTTCTAGAAATCACAGTTTTGAGGAAGGTTTGCAGGCTACCAATACATTTGCCTGCGAGAATGCATGATTCTCGCAGGCCACCTTAAGCCAGGGTGCGAGAAGTTCGCACTGTGCCTAACTCTTAGGGTGAGAAATCTTTCTAAAGAAGGGAAAAAGATAAATTCTTGAACCTTCTAGAAGGGAATCTTCTAGAAGGATGAGATGGCATTCGAATGGTTATCTAAGTACTGGCTTTCCTGATATTTTGGGATCATTCCTATCCTAGTAACTAATCCATTCTCTCCTATAAATTGATGGGATTCTCATGGAAAAGGTTAAAAGCAAACAAGGTTAAGAAGATATTGGAGAATTAGTGAAAGATTGTGTGAAGGATTGATGCTACAACAGCTAAGAACTCCAGCAAGGTTATCAAAAGTGGTTGATTTTCTTCATGCATGAGCAAGTGTGTGTGTCAGAGCCAGGAGCCATCGAAAGGAGGTTTGCAACATCAAGACTCAGGTTGTAATCCTTGCTTTCTATCAATTTAATACAGTAATATGTCCCTTTCCCATAAATCTAATGTCACTTTATTACATAACTCCTTGATCATATGTATAGATTAACTATTGAATATATTGAGTTGTATTCACTTCAATTGGTTTGTATTGTTGTGGTCTGAACGACACAAGAGCATTGGAGTGAAATTGGAACAACGAAGACCCAAGAAAGCGATCATAAGGTATGTTCATGATTCTTGCCTCCTAGTTCATTCAATAGTCTAAATCTAGGGAAAGAGTATTATTATGTCTTGTTTTGTTATAGATCCAGGTGGATCTAGGGAGATCGGTTTGTGTCCGCATTTACGGATTAATCCTAAAACAAAATTGGTGACTCCGCTAGGGAACTTCCCTTTTTCTTTATGGTCTTTTGCATTTTTCTGTGGCCATTTTCTCTAGTTTCATTTTTCTCCTACCTTGTCATTCTCTGAGTCTTCAGAATATCCTAATAGACCTTCTGGGTCCATAATCTTTTGTCAAATTTTCTTTCATTTTCAAAAAAAAAATTATGCACAGGAGTTCTCGCACTGCGTTTAACTGTCGCCTGTGAGAATTAGTTAGGTTCACACCCTGCTCATAGTGTCCAGTGCGAGAAACTCGCACCTTGCTAAAGGGTTTCCTGCGAGAATCATAGATTCTCACACTGTGTAACACTGCTTGCTTGCGAGCAAGATTTTTGAAAATTTTGAAATTGAGTTTTGGTTTTTCCAACTGCTCAGATCAGTTGATTTACCTCTTATAGGTTTACTGGATCATTGATTGATATAGTTCTTGCTTTAGTTTGCCCATGTAAACAGTTTTAGGGTTTCAAGGTTTTCTTGTCCTTTGTAGCTTGACTTTCGTTTCTTGACTCTTATTGGAAAATTCATTCTCTCTGACTTCAAGAGCTGAGTGTGTCTGATTGGTTGCGAACTAGAGATTGGTTGAGAGTTAAGTGCTTGGTGTTTTCTCATTTGCTTGTTGGTTTGAAAGAACATTTTCGTTTGCATTGAGAAGACTAATTGGTTTGTTCTTTGTTTTTGCTTTCATTGAAAGAGTTGATTGGGTTGTTATTGCTTGAATCTTTATGATTTGATTTTATGTTCTTGTTAATAAGAGTTCTTTTTGGAAAGTGAATAACAAGCTTTTCTTTCAAAAAATATTGTTTTTTGTATTTTAGAAAACATTGAAAATCAAATTATTTAATTTATTGAAGTATTTGAAAAAGACACATAGAAAATAGTCCTTTGATGAATGATTGTTTGTATTTGACATTTGAAAGGAAATTGTTGCATTGTAGTACGGGATTGATTTGGAAAATTTTCTCTCTTTCCCATAAATAGGATTCATGGAATGAAAAGTGTTATATTTCATTATCATCCTTGCATTATTTGGGTTAGAGTTATACAACAGGAGTTTCACTTCCGTTACCTTTGAGTAAACAACAGCTCTTAAAAACATTGCTTAATCTTAAAATTTATCTAGTAACTCTTTGCTAGGTCTCTTTTACACCAACATTTAGCTAGGCTAGTGCTTTGGAGTAGGAAGAGAGATACACTCTCCACAAGATCAAAACACACGATAGCATCTTGAGTTAGGGAGTGTTAAATTCCATTTGAAACATATTGTGCTGGGAAGCCCTTCTAACACAAGGGTCAAGCACTAGGTCGCATTGGTGTTGGCAGAGTTACTCACCCTTCTTTGTTGACATCAGTGTAGAGATTGCACGTATTACAAGGATCACTCCGAGGTATACCCACAATGATGAGTGGAAGCCTTTGAGTTGATTTCGGGCTAGATACCCTGCCCTTGCGTGTGGATCGGACTATCGACTGTTCCCCCAGGCTGTACTATTGTTGGTGGTGAACTTAGTGGCCTATCTCTCTATGTTCTTACCCAAGGTGACTGTGAAGGGGAAACTCTTCACGGTACCTGGAATTGATGTTGATCAAAATCACTTGGGCTCCTTGGAGGGTATACCCACATTTATGTGTGGGAGCTTGCACCAGGGTATAAGTCCGTTAAGAAGGTCGTCAATGTAACTTTTCCACCTTAGCCCCGCCCCTTCTCATCTCGTTGTTGCGACATTGGATTTCATCACCAACTAGTGGCTTCGAAATTAGAAGGTATTGTTTGCTTGGTGATTGCTTCCTAGATTTTGTTTACTAGCGCGTGTTGTTTATTGCTCGAAGTTGACCATAGCAATTTCTTCGCAGAGCTTGTTACTTGTTCACAATAGCTCCCCCACGTCACTCACGTAGAATGAAAGGTTTATCTCCAGAGCATTTGGATGATTCACAACCTTTGCCTACAGCTACACCTGAGGATTCTCCTCAGCATGGTGACACTGCAGTTGTTACCACACCCCAAGTGGAATCAACCGATTCTCTAGAACCTTTCCGAATTACTAATACTAGAGAAGACTATCAAATTCGTCGTGGTGAACGACCTTTTGTGCGATTAAATTCTGTTGGAGACGTAGTTGTTACTTCTTCCAGATCACCCGTTGGGCCCTTTCCTGGTGAAGAATGCCAAGATTCTTTTTGGTCAGCGGACGTCCGCAGGCCGTTCTTTAGTCCTGAGTCGCCTGTTGTCTCCAAAATTAACCCTCCAGTGTTTTCTGAGACTGAGAGGGTCCCGATGAATACTACTTATCACTTTACTCTTCCTGTTGAGATGGCCCATCTCGTGAATACTACGAGTGTCCCAACCGATATTACTGTAGCTAATCTTGCTCCTATCAATACCCAACAAAGGCCTAATGTCACTCCGACGTTGGCACTCGGTTACCATGCATTGAATGCTTTGTTGAATGCTTCCAATCCAACACCTCCCCAAACCCCTTCTGGTACTCCCGGTGGTCCTTCTTTTCCTAGGCATCCTATTCTCGTTTTTATCCCGACACTCCCTCTATTTTACTCTGGCAATCCTAATCCTAGTGGCACTATCCCGACTATTGCACCAAACCTGCAGATTCCCATTGGTGTAAAAGGTGGCACAATTCCCTTCCCTCCTCCCAGGCATAATCCACTTACTACACAGCTTACTATTGGCACACAACTTCCATTTGGAACTCCACCTACGATAGGGGGGCCAACCCCGCCTGTTAGAAAAAATATACCTCCTGCTTTGGCCCAGTATTGGAATCAGATGTTACAAAATCTTCCTCAAACGACTGGGGGAAACAACCTGTCCCTAATATAAGCCAACCTTATCTAGTTATACCTAATCCTATTTGGGGTTTGGGTCACAATGCTCAATCTCAAGTCCCTACTCAAACTCAAGGTTACAATCCTTGGGGTTACTATCCTATCCAGCCACCACCGAATCAGCTAGGGTCTTCCCTCTATGGGCAGACTGCATATGGTCCTACTGGTTTTCCAACAGGGATTCCACCCCAAAGTCACCAGTACCCACAAGTGAATCGGCAGTTGCCTTTTCTTGCTACTTTGGATTTCCCAGATTTGTCTAGAATTCTAAATGATCCTATTCGTCACTCTCCCCAATGGCCTGCTATTCCAGCTAAGCTTCCCTCAGACATTCCGAAGTTCGATGGAAAAATGGGAGAGGACCCAAACAATCATGTGATGACTTTTCACCTTTGGTGTTCATCCAACTCATTGATGGATGATTCCATTCGTATGCGTCTTTTTCAATGAACCCTTATTGGTTCTGCTACGAAGTGGTATATTGAATTGCCACGAGGTTTCTTTTCTGATTTCAACACCCTAGCCATGGATTTTATTACACATTACTAGTTATCGATCCGTTATGAAACTGGAACTGAGATTTTGACTTCCTTCAAACAAACTAAAGGTACTCACATCTCGGATCATATACATGAGTGGATACGGAGACGACGTCTCATTAAACTTGAACTCCCTGATCAATTACTGGCCGAATGGTTCATGAAATCCTTTATGAACGAAATTGGTAAATACATTGCCATGGGTGGTGTTGTTACGGAGGAGAAAGTTATAAGTCGTGCTCAATATCTTGACCTCGTTTATTCACAAATGGGAACAATTTATGATTTGTTACCTGAATTACCTCGTCCTGGTGCTTCCAACACTTCAACTGCTCCAGCTGCCTCATAGGCAGTTGATGGTGTGATTGGTACTGCTCATGTCCATTCACATTATGTTTCAAGTAAGAACCCTAAATCTACATCTTCTAATGTTCAAAATGCTCTGTCTCCTGCTCCTCCCACCGGCAAAACCTCTGAGGTGAACATCGTTCAATCTACCCTGACCGGTAAAAATAAATCTAAAAAGGGGAGAGGCAAGAATAAGGAGAGAAAAAATAACAATCCGACAGATCAAACTAAAACTCCTCCTGTTGAAGATCGGGATAAGCGCAAACCCCGCTACCCTTGCCTATTCTGTGGTGACGATCACTACACGAAGGATTGTCCTCGACGTGTCGAAGTTACTAAGTTCCTTCAAGGGACGTCGAAACCATCTACGCCGATAGTCTTGTCCCAACCCTTCCCGTCTCAACAACAGGCTCAGCTGGTCATCCATGACCAACCATCTACTTCTACGACATCATATGTTTTGATGTGCACTGGTGATTCCAAGCCCAACAACGTTGCACTCACAACTAGAGCCAAAGACTATACTCTATCTAAGGAGAAGGTTGACGATTCACCTCCTACGTTGGTACATCCCTCTCCACCGACTCCACCTACAAACATTCCTCTTCATCTCGAACGACCGAACCTTGATACAGTCCTACGACCCCCTAAGGGTGTTGTTCGCAAGTCGACTTTCAATACTCATGCTCGTGCGGCCCAGAACTATAGCATTGTCGAAGATCTGGCCCAAGCCCCTTCAATGATGTCTGACCTTGAGGTCCTTTAGTCTTGTCCTGCACAATGAAGGGCTCTGTTGAAAGCTATAGGTGGAATTGATCCAATAGATACAAATTTAATAGTCTTTGACTTGGAAGATCATATTCCAAGGTTACCCCCTCAGCTTGCATTTCAAATACAAGTTGTTGTCGTCGACAAGAATATTTGTCGAACTGTTATCGATGAGGGTGCTTCTACATTTGTAATGTCTTTTTCTTGTTGGAAACCCATTGGCTCTCCTCCTTTAAATGAATCACAAAATACCTTGAAAGCCTTCAATGGATCTGGTTTTAAGCCTTACGGTGTTCTTCCAGCGTTGCTTGTTACTCTAGAAGGTAATACCATCCAAGTTGAAGTGGAAGTTTTCGATGCTCCCTTGGATTATAATCTTCTACTTGGTCGTAGCTGGATAGATTCTATGCACGTTGTTGTGTCAACACTTTTCCGTGTCGTACGATTTCCTCATCAGGGAAAGGTTGTTACGGTTGATCAACTTGCCTTCTTTAATTCTGATACTCACACTGGCAACATGTCATTTATAGCTAAAACCCCATCAGGTTACGAGAATGTCGGTGTAGGTTTTTTTACAGGACTCTTCGTTAATGGGTACTTTCCCCATTCCACCACCACCCGATGTTCCACGCCCGTCAGTTTCTTCTATCAACATGATCTCCATCTTACCTCGTGAACTTCCTATGTCTTCTGACCCTTGGATAGTCCCTGACCCTGGAGATCACATTCATTTCGGTGACGTCATGTCGTTAAGTCCGATTGAGTATTCTTATCACACGATTCAATCGGCAACACCTTCTACACCTTCTTTTGCTGAGTTGTCTCCCGATCCTTTCCGTGTCATCTTTCCCACTGACGAGATGATCATGTTTGTCATGGAGGACAACCCTTGGGATGATGGACATCATCATTCCATATTGTTTCTGGATCAACAGACTCTCGAGAACTACCAACGGATTTACACTCCGTCGACTGTTGTTGTCATATCAACCGTTCCCGGATCTACACATGATGTGTTTGCCAAAGGGAACCTCAGTAATATTTCTCCCATGATTCCCATTGATATATCAGTTAAACCTGGGATAGTTGAAAATGTTCATATTGGAGCTTTGTGTTCTCCAGAAGGAATTGTCACCTATACATATCTATTCAAAGAATTTCGTGATATCTTCGCATGGAGCTACGAAGAGATGCTAGGTATCGACCCTGCTATTGTTGTACATGAGATATGCTCTAAAATTCATACTCTTGGTTTTTTTTGTCTTAAACTAGTTCTAGCCTGATCTAGGTAAGATGGTTGTTGTGGCAATGGCAGCTTCATCAACTATCATTTCTAAAGAATGCAAACTGCTTTGTTTCCATCATAAAATTTAGCAAACGCTTCAACTGTTGTTTGGTGGAAACCATTCTATAACTTTTCAACATAACCAATGCAGCCTGCATCTGAGAAACGTTTTTGCACATCTAGATGTGACAGTAAAAAACACAGGTTGTCTAATTCTTTCCTTAGTAAGAAACCGCATTATTTCCTTTCCATCTGTAACTCGAACCTCAGACAATTTGCAAACAATGTCACGGTAGTTTCCTGATTGAGACAAGGTTTGGTGCTGGTGAAAACTCTCGGTGTTGCCAATTCAAATATGAAGCCATAACATATTTCTTGTGAACAATGCGTGTTCAAAATATGAAGTGTCGATTTTATGTCGCCGGCTGAGTAGTACTGCTCCTTTACCTGTGATGATGAATGTGAATTTGTCATCTCCAATGCCATCATTGTTGAAGCATGCATTCATGAACACGATCCTCTATGATATCCGATTTATACGTGCATAATAGAATCCTCATCATCAATTTCTTTCACCAGCACCTCATAATGATTATGTGACATGTGTCGATCGTGTCACCTTTTTTATTTCTAAAATCGTGGACTAAAAACACGTGTTTCGTGCTTTCACCAGCTAACTGTCTGTGGGAAAGTACTCCTTAACCGTTGAAACTCGCCACTTTCACCAGCTAATCATCAACCTTGTAACACGTGTTAGCTGTTTAAAGTCTTTTCATGAAATTTTATATAAAATACCTTTATGGATCAACTTATTTCTAAAGTATGAATTTAAAACCTAAGTTTTGACACTAGAAGAAATTAAAAACAAATAGAGAAAACTACAGTTGACCATGCTATCACCTACAAAATGAAACCATTGTGACTGATTCATTTTGGGAGCTAACATTTGGCTCCAACTGGGATGGATACATCCCTGTGAGGTCACCAAGAACCTAGTTAGACTCGATAGACTTTATTACAATTTGAAAATTTGAAAAATTATTTTGCTCAGTACCATTGGTCATGGAGTTATTCAAGTGATAAAAACAAAGAAAACAGAACTGAAAAGAATATGTACAAGTAAAACAGGGCTTTAAGAAAATCCTTATGAAAAATAGGTCTTTAGAAAATGCCCGTTGAAAGGGCCACCTGCTACTTCCTCGCCTGCAAGATTTTGGAGAACAAAGGTATTCTTCTACTGAACTGTTGTTATGATGAAAGGACCTGCCTAGAGAGCATCAAATTTGTCGTGTTTCCCCTTCTCTTGAATTGATGAATCTCATTTTAAGACCAGTTCCCCTGTTTTGAAAATATTTTTTTTGACTTTCTTGTCATAAATCTCCTTCATCTTTTCTTGTTGTAATTCTGTCTTTTCCAGAAGCTACTCTCTATCTTGCTGCAACTCTACCAGATTATGGATTCTTTGAGTTAAATCACTTGGTTCAGAGTCAGTTTCTTGTAAAAACTTTGCAACTGGAAGTGCAAGTTGAACAGGAAATATGGATTCAGTACCATATACCAACTTGAAAGGGGATGTACCAATTGACTTTTAATTTGTAACCCTGTCAACCCACAAAGCAAATTTTAGCTTGGAATCCCGACCTCTGGTATTTTGTTCAAGCATCTTCTTTATAATTCTAACTAAACTCTTATTCGATGACTCATATAAGCCATTTCCTTGTGGATAGTAAGCAGTGGAATGTACTAGCTAAATTCCCATCTCTTCACATAGTTTTACCAAGTGTTTAGCTTTGAATGCAACAACGTTATCAATGACTATTCTCTTAGGGAAACCAAATCTGGTGAATATGTTTTCTTGCACAAAATTAATGATGACAGTATGATTGGCATTCCTAGTAGGAATAGCCTCAATCCAATTTGTAAAATAATCGGTGGCAACAAGGATCCATCTTTGCTGACTGCTAGAAGGCGGGTGAATCTCACCTATGAAGTCTAGACCCTATTGCTGGAAGGGACCTGTGAAAACTATAGGTCTGAGGGGAAGATATTTCAGTTGTTGTTTGCCTTCAAATCTTTGGCACTTGTCACATGTTCTCACAAACTCACACACATCTGAAAATAAGGATGATCAGTAATAACCAGATCTTAAGATTTTATGTGCGGTAGTCTTCCAATAGTGATGTCCTCTGCATTCACTATTATGGAACTCAATCATGACCTTAGTTGCTTCCTCTTGGTTTATGCACCTCAATAATAAACCTATTGAATTTTGCGAGAACAATAAGTTGCCATTGATGCAGAAATTCATGGCTTTGAACTTTAAAGCACTTCCTTGTGTTTTTGTGAAATTTGAAGGGACTGATAAAGTTTGCAGAAAATGAATAATGTGGTTGTACCATTTGCAATTAGCTAGGTGAGCTGAGACCTACATTTCCTCACTTCCTTTATCCTCTGAAGACTAAACATTATCTGCATTAACACTTACCAAATTTATTTCAAGCAGTTTACAATTTTCTTCTGCAATAAGTTTGGTAGGGCCTTGACCTTTCACAAGTTTTGTTTCTTTAATTTCAACATCAAATTCAATTAACTTTTCTATCCACTTACTCCTTTTCCCATCTATGTCGGGTTGTATAAGCACATCTTTAACTGAACTAGAAGGTACGTAAGTTATTACCTTGGCTTGAAGGATGTAAACTCTGAAAGATTTTAATGACTTGATGAGTGCATATGCTTGTTTCTCCAATAATTCATACTTCACCTCTTCATCCCTCAATACTTTACTGCAGAAGGCAACTGGTTTCTCCTGATCATCAACATTTCTCAGCAAGAGTACTGCTGCAATTGTATCTTTTGAAGCAAATGAAAAGATATAAAATTCCTTGGCGAAGTCGAGGTTGATTAAAACAGGGGTTGTCATAATGGCTTCCTTGATAGCATTGAATGAGTGTTTGGCTTCTTCAGTCCATTTTACTTCGGAGTTATTTCTTAACATAGAAGTGATATGCTTTGTCAGTTCTGCAAAGTTTTCTATAAACCTCCGGATAAAGTTTATAGTCCCAAGGAAACACTGAATGTCCTTCTTTGATCTAGGAAGAGGCAAATTTTTAATTTCTTCTACTCTTTTTGGGTCAATCTTCACCCCATCAGCTGAAACAATATGTCCAAGTAATTTCCCTTCCTTAAGTGCAAAATTTGATGTTTTAGGATTAAGAGAAATGTCATACCTTCGACATTTTAAGAATGTCTTTTTTAAGTGCTGCAAAATGATGTTCATGGCTGCTTGAAAAAATAGTGATATCGTCAAGATATATCAAGATGAATTTTTCTTTCTCCCCAATGAAAGCAATGTCCATCACCCTTTGGAATGTCGCTCCTGCATTCATCAATCCGAAAGGCATCTATTTGTACATAAATGTACCCCATGGAGTAGTAAAGGTAGTCTTTTCTCTATCGTCCGGATGGACATCGATCTAGTTATATCTGGAAAACCCATCTATAAAAGACATCACCTTTGATCCTGACACCTTCTGCAAAATATGTTCCATTTTGGGGCAGCGTCTACTTTTCCTTCCTAGAGCACTTATTCAAATTTTTGAAATCCACGCAGAGTTTGATCTCTCCATTCTTCTTTCTAACCGGCACAAGATTTGCAATCCATTTTGAATATCTGAGAGGTATGATAATGCGGGCATCCAATAGTTTTTTGATTTTGTCTTTCCATTGAAGGAAACAAAGCATTAAAGTATCTAAGTTTCTACCTAAATGGTTTGGTATCTTTGTTCAAGGGGATCTTACGCTAAATTACCTCTATGTCGAAAGTCTTCAAGTCATCATATTGCCAAACAAAGATGTCAGAAAACTCCTTTAGCAATTCACCATAATGATCCTTTTGTTTTTCAGTCAAATGTGAAGCTAACTTGACATATTTAGGATTCTGTTCACTGGCTACATTATACTGCAAAACTTCTGAATCTTTTTCCCCCTTTTCCAATTTGAAAACTACATCATTGTTATCAAAAAGATTTTCTAAAGGGACCAAACCTTTAGGAATTCTATTGGTGGACAGCTATACTATTTCATGTGCTACGATTTTGCTTCTGAATTTTGGCTTCTCAGCTTCATCGTCATGTTCATTCTCCAGATCAATTTGCAAATCTGCAAACTCATCTATTGCTGAAAGAAATCTAGTGATTTCAGCATCGTCTTCGAAAACCTTCCAGAATTTTACATTATCAGGGAGGGATGGCCTATACTTAACTTGAATTTCGTAATTCAATTTATGAGGCAGAGGAGGTATAAAATCAAAGGCCGGCACAGCTAATGAATCATCCAATTCATTCATTGCTCTTGGTACATATGAAATTTTGAAATCTGTAAAAGTATGAATCACCCTCAAAACTTCGTCTCTATATGCTTTCAGCCTGACATGTTTTGCTTGAAAGGACTTATTTACTTGCTGAATGATTAAATCTGCATCTCCGAATACATGTAATCTTTTAATATCCATCTCTTTGGCTACATTTAACCCCAGAAGTAGTGTCTCATACTCTGCAATATTGTTAGTCACTTTAAAATCAAGTTTAAAGGACAAATGAGAAGTTTTCTTTGAAGGGGAAATCAATACCACCCCTACTCCTACTGATTCTTTGGTACAATCACCATCAAAGAACATGGTCCAAAGATCATCCTCTACTACTTCTGTGGACTAAACTATGGGATTTCTAAGAAGCAATGCATCTGGTAATGAATCATCAATTTGTAAAATACAAGATCCTATACATGTGTCGACATAATAGATAGGATGATTGGATGGATTTTGTTCGTCATTGATTACATATGCCAGTTGTGATTCCCTATATAACCTTATGTTTACCCCTCCAAAAATAGGGATAGTAGCATAGGAGAGATCCATTTGAAGAGTTGCACCTAGCCTCTTCGTCCACGATCTTGATAACAAACATCCAAATTTAGGTGGGATGTCTGCCACTACTATATCCATAACCATGGTTTTCATGGATGCTTGGGTTAAAGTTACATCCAAGTCTTTGATCATTCCGAGACATTTAAATTTTTGAGAGTCAAAAGAGAAAATATCGTGGTAAGACTTGGTGATCTCTAGCCCAATCTCATCCATGACCGCCTTTGGCATTAAATTGTGAGAAGCACCGGAGTCCAACAAATAGTTAAGTAATGTTTTCTCATGAATATTTAGAGAGATGTAAAAAGGAGGACAACTTTCATCTCTATCTTCTATCATTTGGCCCAGAGTAATGGTTGGATTTTCATCATATATGTTGATAATATCAGCAGAAGGGGATATAGATTTTGGATCTAGAGTTTTGAGGATATCTTTTTTGAACGTTTCATTTTTCATTAACTCAACTAGAGGAATGGGAATTTTAATTTTTTGTATTTCAGCCTCAAAATTAAAAGAATATGGGACTTTATCAGAGACTTTTACCTCATTTAAAGGAGATTTTTGAATTCTTTGTTGTTCAATAGGGGTCCGACTTTCTGGAATTTGTTGCTTGACAGGGGCAGTAGTCTTCTTGGGAGGAGATGATGTTTTTTCTTTTGAGGGATCTGTTTGTTGATTCTCTGATGTCTGATGTTTTTGCTTGATAGGGGTTGTGCTCTTTTCGGGAGAGGTTGGTGTGCTCTATTGGGTTGTATCAAAATTAGATCAGAGATTATATCTATTCTTATTTTCCGTCGTAAAAATGTCGTCATCAGCATAATTATCCTCTGTCTGTTCAGTCAAAAGTGCCTCTTCATAGTCGTGTTGTGTCAGATAAGATTTCCCTGTTTCTTCCCCAACACGGTGAATATTATCTTCTCCATCTTCTTTATAACCACCTTCATCTTCATCCATCATGACATTCTGAAGAGGATCCTTTATTCTCTGATCTTCAGTAGGATTCTTTTCTCTTTGCAAAATCTGAGTTGGATGACTATTTCTTCTAAAGTTGTTAGGATTTTGATTTGGGTTCTTACCAGCATAATCATAAGTGCCCCTTCCCTTTACAGGTTTCTTATTTTCAATCTTGAGCTTAGATATCTCAAAGGTTAGAGACTCTAACATCTTAGCCATTTTATCTAACTTTGGGTCAGCACTTGATGAAGAAGAAGCTTCATTTCTTAGCATTCTCCTATCAGAATTTCCCTTTAGCTTTTGAGAGGATAAAACATTTGATTCCACCTCAAGGGAAGCATCTTGCATCAAAGATAGTGTAGGTGACCTCCTTTCTCTCAACAATAAATAGAACTCTGAGTCAAAAGAATTAGAATATGTGATTTTGGCAGATGCATATGAAGCTTTTATCTATGCTGGTATTTTACTGTACATCCGGTTAAACCTTTTAGTGAAATCAGAGACTGGCTCACCATTTTGTTTCCTTAGATTTCCAAATTTTGTGATATAGTATGAAAAATTTCTTCTATCACCGCAGTGTTTCAAGAAGGTACCATCCAATTGCTCAATTCCAGCTATGGAACCAACAGGGAGTTCTTTGAACCATTTCCTAGCATGGCCATCTCAGCTTTGGACAAAAACTCATGTCCAAACATCTTCCTCCTCAATATTAAGGTTTTCAGCATAACTGTAGAAAGCCTCAATATGTTCTTTAGTAGACACATCGCCTTTACCTGTGAATTTGCGCATATACTTCTGATAGTCTCATGTTGGCATAGCTGATACTAGGTTTGGAAATATAAGTGGTGCATACCTAGCAGCTAGGATTTGTTGCATCTTAGTCAAAGGAGGTGGTGCAGCCATAATGATCAGGGGTGAGAAAGGTGATAGTTTCTTTTTTGAATCTTCAACACTAGGGGAATGTGAAGGAGGTGAATATTCTAATGGGAAAGAGGTCTGATATGAGGCTCTGTAAAAATTTGCAAGCTGTCCAACTAAGTTTTCTTCACCTTTAGCAGACAGCTCTTGAAGAAGATGTTCAACAGCAAGGAGGCTAGTATAGATGTTTAAATAATCTTCTTTCTGATGTGAATGAAAACACTCAAGAGAAGAAGAACTATGATTTATTTCTAAAGTCTTGGATGCTTTTTCAATCAATTTTGAATCTGTCAATTTATCATCATTGCTATTTTCATGTTGATAAAAAGGACTTTGTTCTTCTATAGTAGTTACAGTTGTTTTTTCATCAGCACTCTTGGAAAACAATTCAAATTTTTCCGTAGTTTCTTTTCCAGAACTAAAGAGAGGATTACCTTTTGTATCTGATTTTGAATCTTGACCCTGAATTGTCTTTCCTCTCCTCAGAATTAGTTCTGGATTGGGCACTGGTGTGATGGGTGATTCTTGTGGATTTTCCCTAGTATTGATCCCTTTAGGAGCCAGGATGAACTTGTGGAGTCTTCAGATAGATAATTATAACCAATAAAATGTATAATCTTTGTCTATTATCAAAGATCAGCTCCGTGTCGTATCCTAGGAAAGAAGAGCTTAAATTTCATTTTCCCCGGCAATGGCGCCAATTTGTTATCACTCCAAGAAACTCCTTAGGGTTGTAGGCTAAGAATGCTTGGTAACTTAAGAATATAATGTGTAGGTATGATTGGAACAATGGGATAACTCAATGATTAATGTAATAAACAACTCATCATACATTCAATTGAAGCAGTGCTTTTAGAAAACAATAATCAGACCAGATATTTTTTAAAGGAGAGGATGGAGAATACTAATCTTGATTGCCAAATACAACTAGGTGTAAGGCTTAATGCAAGGTAGTAAGAAATCCTTCACTTCAAGTCTATGAGCTTAACAAAGAGATGACAACCTTTAAAAGCTAAGATAAATTGAAATAAAGTACATAAACAAGATGCATGAACATTTCTGATATTGAAAGCAAAAGGAGACTGTAATTTCTATTATCCAATAAGAGTCTATACAGTGGCTAAAAATGTATTCCCAGTTTGAAACCTTATCTCTTAGAAAAGATAGGCATTTATATCCTTTTACAATCAGTTTTTAAGATCCTGAAAACTTGGATCTGTATCTAAAAATAAACTAACTAATGCAATTGATAAAGAAAGACTAGTTCCTAGAACTCGAACTGTCTTCTATATCAATCTTTGACATATGTACTTGATCAGCCTTAGGACTCTATTGTGTCATGGAAAGGTAAAGGCACCTGTCTTCTCTAGCTGGACTTCTTTAATTAACCATAATCGAAACTTTAGGTGACCAATTTAGCATTTGGTCTTCAAAATCTCCACGAATCTCTGATGCTAAGTGTTTCTTGATTAAGTGGTTAATCCTTTGATGCTCTCAAACCCCTTTTAATACTTGAAAATTTTCCTTTCTCCAGCTTAGATTTCAAAAACCTCCTTTTTTACTTTCACCAGCTAATTCGCCTTATGATCTGTCAGTTAGCTAGTGAAAGTTCTGCCTTTCACCAGCTAACTGGTTGTAAATTTACCCTTTGTGCTGGTGGAAGTTCTGTCTTGGCCAAAAAGGAAACTTCCACCTCCAAAACTGTTGTTTTAACAAAAAATTAGTGTGTCTTTGATTGATCTCCCTGCATATTCACAACAACCTAGGCCAGTACCTGTAGATCTGGATGCAACTTATGCTTCTGCTTCAATTTCTTAATTTTCCTCTTAAGGCATTTTGCTAACCACCATAAACTGTTATAATCCTTGGTGATTTTCTTCTTTCTCTTTTTGTCTTTGACACTCTCACGAGCCATCTTCTCAAATGTTGCATTTGTCTCTGCAAAATTTTCAGACAGAGCTTTGTATCTTGCCTTGATTACCCTTTCCAAAACCTCCTGTTGAGCAATCACTTCCTTTAGTTGTTTGATTTTTATGATTTCTTTGACTTTTTTCTCTTTGATTTTTCACCTTCATTAATGGGAGTAAAGGTCTCACAGTCTTTTGCAAATTCCATGGAGTGTTCAGGGATTTTAATGGTTGGACTTTCATCTTCTTGCTCTGGATCTATTTCTGAGTCTGTGTATGGTAGATTAAGAATATTTGTCTTCTTTACTGTAGGTTGTTCTGAAGTGGTTTCAAAATATAATTTTTTCTTTGATATTTGAGACTTTATGCCAAAAATCCTATCCTTTGGTGGTCCTGGAAGAGCCCTCCTCCTCCTCGAGCTACTCTTAGGAGTTAATTTATTTTTCCCAGCTTTCTTCTGCTCATTCATAGATTGAGTTTGGGTCTCAAAGCCTTCCCAAAAAATAAAATGTTTCCAAGTCCTTCCTCTTTGTCTTAGTTCTTCTAGGATTATCATTTTGATCAGGCCAAAATGACAAAGAGTGTTTTTCATACTTAGAGGTTCAGCCCTAATCTTTTTACATACTTTGGTTAGGCTTTTGTGAAAGGAGAATGGTAAATTCAGGAGAGTTTTCCCTGTGAAATTATCTAAGAGCTTGAAGTGATATAGCATCAACTTATCATACCTGCCTTCTAAGGTTATATAGAGTTGAATTCCTTTTAACAGGTCTTGCCATTCATCCTCCAGATGAGAAACTGGCATGCTTTTCTTCCAGGTGATATTTCTGAATTCTGCCTTGAGATATGCTCTGAAATTTAAATTCTTGGTTGTTTTTGTCTTAAACCAACTCTAGCCTGATCTAGGTAAGTTGGTTGTTTTGGCAATGGCAGCTTCATCAACTATCATTTCTAAAGAACCTAAACTGGATTTATTTCCATCATACGATTTAGCAAATGCTTCAGCTGTTGTTTGGTGGCAACCATTTTGTAACTTTTCAACATAACCCATGCAGCTTGCGTCTAAGAAACGTTATTGCACATCTGGATGTGATTGTAAAAAAGACAGGTTGTTTAATTCTTTCCTTAGTAATAAACCGATTCATTTCCTTTCCATCTGTAACTCGAACCTCAAACAATTTTCAAAAAATGTCACGGTAATTTCCTAATTGAGCCAAGGTTTGGTGTTGGTGAAAACTCTCAGTGTTGTCAATTCAAATATGAAGCCATAACATATTGTCTGTGAACAATGCGTGTTCAAAATATGAAGTGTTGATTTGATGTTGCTGACTGAGTAGTACTGCTCCTTTACCTGTGATGATGAATGTGAATTTTTCATCTCCAATGCCATCATTGTTGAAGCATGCATTCACGAACAGGAACCGCTATGATATCTGATTTAGACGTGCATAACAGAATCCTCAACATCATTTTCTTTCACCAGTGCCTCATAATGATTATGTGACGTGTGTCAAGCGTGTCATATTTTTTATTTCTGAAATCGTGGAGGAAAAACACGTGTTTATTGCTTTCACCATCTAACTATCTATGGGAAAGTACTCCTTAACCGTTGAAACTCACCGCTTTCACCAGTTAATCATCAACCTTGCAACACGCATTAGCTGTTGAAAGTCTTTTCATGAAATTTTATAGAAAAGACCTTTATGGATCAACTTATTTCTAAAGTATGAATTTAAAACCTAAGGTTTGACACTAGAAGAAATTAAAAACAAATAGAGAAAACTACAAATGACCATGCTATCACCTACAAAATGAAACCATAGTGACTGATTCATTTTGAGACCTAACACCTTCAATGTAATTTTAACGAGCCCATGGAAGGTAAGATCAGTCGTTTTTCATGTTTAGAGAGTTTGAAAAAACGTAAAAGGAGACTCCACTGTGGTACCTTTTTCGAAAGTAGTCTAGTCGGTTCGAAAAAGGGGTAAATTAGCACCGAAAAGACATCTATTCAAAACTATTTTAATGAGTGTGATAAAGACAAGATCACTGGGAAATCTTTTCATTTTTAAGGAGTCTGAAAAGAGATTAACTATGGACTCCATATGGGATGTTCTTCTGGACCATTTTAACAAGTGTGAAGGAACAAGGTCACTCGGCGATCTTTTCAATTTTAGGGAGTCTAAAAAGAGCTTTAACTATCGACTCCGTGGGGGTTCCGTTTTCGTAAATTTAGTCCCTTAGGCCCAAAAAAGGGGTAAAATTATACTTGAGGATACTCTTCTAGAGAACCGAGGCCCCTAAAGTATACCTTTGTTCGTACAGTTGACCATCTGGACAAAAAAAGGGGTAAACTACCGCCAGAAAGACGTGACTTCAAATTCCAGTTTAGCGAGCGTGAAAGGCCACAAGATCACTCGGCAATCTTTTCATGTTTAGAGGGTCTGAAAAGGGCTTAAAAGAAGACCCTTTATGTTTTGGGAGTCCCGAGGGTGAGGTCAAGAGTGATAAGGAATCATGCAAATGAGGCTCAAAATCGTAATCAGAAAAAAACTAATAAGGACTCCCGAGCCGATAGTTGTTAGTGACAGCATGGACACCAAAATGAAACCAAGATCTACCTAGGGCATCCATGTTAGGGTAGGATCTACCACGAAATTACGATAGTTATAAAGAAATAATGATGGTTTTGTGTCGCAATTCAGTGGGATCGATCCTATGGCAAAGCAAAAAAGACAACAAGATGCAGGAAGTAGAGGTGGAATCCTAACTTAAATGCAACGAGTTGAAAAAATGACTTTTTACCAAAGGACCTTCAAAATGACCCAAATCTCCAAAAAAATTCCAAATGCCCAAAGTAACACTTCTCGTGACAATCCAAAGAAAACTCCTAAACCATGCTAAATGATTTTTAGTTTAGAAAAAATGACAAAAAGAGGCCAAAACGTCTATAAATAGAAGCTAGCAACTCATTATCACCATTGTTAACTGAGAAATTGACTGTGGAGTCAAAAACACCTCTTCATTAAGAGAGTTGATTCTGGGAGATTTAGTGGATGGAACGAGCTTCTGATTGGATCAAGTAAATAATTACTACCCCCTCTTGCAATTTAATTATTTCTTTATGCATTTAAATTCATTTTTTGGAGGGGCATTGACCTTTTAGAAGGTCAGCCCTAAGTCCACACGGGTTGTCTTATGGCAGCCCGAGTGTACACGTGGGAAGAGGAAAAACTTCACGCGTGTACATGCTACTGTTAGCATTATAGCCCGCGTGGACCCTTCATTTAATGTAAAAAATTAAAGAAAACAAGAGTTAACCCTCCTGAACTGGGTTTTTTGCAGGATGTATGTTCACTGGAGGGAAAGAGAGCATGAGGATATTAGTGCGTTGGTTGGGGAGGACCCTAATGTTGTTGCTACATTAATGCAATGTGGGTTGTTAAAAAAATTTGTATGTCCTTTCATGGGAGCACAACCTAGGCTATTGAATGCCTTGGTTGATTATTGGCATCCCGACATAGAGGCCTTTATGCTAGAGGGGCAGTCATTGGTTCCAATGACAGAGGATATATACTTTCTGACTGGCTTCTCCGGGAGAGGGGAACCAGTCAATTTTCATACTTTCCCTCCGGGCCTCACAACATATCGGAGTTGATTGGACTCCATTGTGAGGCAGGTACAGACAGAATGAGCTTGCAAGTACCGATAAGAAATATCTCAGACTTATCACTGCAAGTGATAGTGTTGCTCATCGAGCAGATTATTGGGTCTACGATTTTGCATCAGGCTTCCCATGCACCAATGAATTGTGTAGTTCAGTTCTTAAATGCACAAATTTTTTACTGGAGCACCAAATTATTGGATTGTATGAAGAGGCAACTAATAGATTGTTGGTTGCAGAGGTCAGAATATTCCTTTCTCTTTTTGTTGTGAAGGAGGTCCCAGTTTCAACCCTTGGGAGGTGGTACAAGGGCACCAAGCCTCTCTTCCCGCATTATGAAGATGGGTGGTGTTGTTTCTGTGAAAGGGGGGGGGGGGAGGACCATTGAGGCCTTTGATGACAACATTTTTTCTTGGTTGTCACGATAGATCCCAGTCATAGAGGATCACCCCTATGCTGGGATTGACTTCTCAAGAGATCCTGAGACACCGGTACCTCCCGACGAGGAGTGAGGAGAGATGGGTAAGCTTTCTTTTTTGTTTTTTTATATATATCATTTGTTTTATATCAGAGCATTTGACAGATATGTGTCTATTATGTGCAGATGTGCGGCCAGTGCGACCAGTGGATTATGCGAGGAACAGGCGACGTCCTCGGCCAGAGGCTGCACCCACTGTCACAGGGGGGCCAACAGTGGCAGGATAGCTTCCAGCCGGTAAGGCTGAGAGATTTCTGAGATGAGTAGAGAGAAATTTTACCTCGCTCACTCACACAGTCCCCATGGTAGAGATTGAGGATCTACCACCATCTATGCAGCCTCACATAGTGGGGGCACCACAGATGTGGGTCCGAATTTTTCGACGTTTGGAAAACGTCGTTGATCATTACAACAGGGCCCACAGGCCCCGTCCTTAGTTAGGCTGGACTTTTCATGTGTCGAGGGCACTACTTGTTATTTTTTGAGTGGATAAGCCTTATGAATCGTTACTGGTCATATTTTTGAGGCGCTTGCGCCCACATATGTACTCTGATGTTTTTGATATAATATAGGATTTTATCTTTTTTTTTGTGTTTTATGGAATACATCTCGTTTACAAATGTATTTTACATGTGAATGTGTGTATTTTTCTTTACATGTGTGCAATATGCCAATCTAATACATGATTAGCTAGGGCGTATGTAACTTGATTCAATCTCCTAGGAACATGTATATATGTAATGTAATAAAATATTTGTTCTAAGAGATGTACCCTAAGGAACCGTTGGTGTAGAGTAGGATCATAAACACGGTAAACTCCATTTAACTAAGACACAACCAGCTAAGCATCTAAATATACCTGGAGGTGGGAAATACCATGTGACAAAGCGTCACGTAGCAACTCTAGAACTGCACTATATTCAGCAACTTTATTTGTGGTGTCACCTAAACAGATACCTCCTGAAGATAACAACTGGCCTTGAGTTGTGTATATTACCCAAGCAGTGGAAGAAAGCCTCTGAGTGTATCGGCTAGCGTCATCCGCAAACCCAATGATCACCTCTAATTCACTTGACATATGCCACAGTGAAAAAGATGACATCAAAACAACATGTCCATAAAACCAAAAAGGGGGTAAAACTAAAACGCAAATGTACAGGAACTATACATATGTTACAAAAACCTACCCAAGGTGACCTACCTATGAGTAATACTTCTTGAGGTAGAGCCCATTTCTAGGCTCCGCCAATGCATTTCCCTCAAAATCTACTAGACGATAAGCGCCTTTTTCAGAACTTTTTTTACAATTAAAGGTCTGAACCACATGGCTTTAAACTTGCCTACCCCCAGGGGGTCCTTGTCTTGATCGTAGACTAGGACAATGTCGCCTTCAAAGAAAATTTGAGGACAAATGAGCTGATCATATTGACACTTAAATTTTTCATTAATGATCGGAAAAACCACAGTATAGTCATTGGATTGTCGACGTTTCGGATCCAGATCAGGATCCATCTTCAGGACAAAGAGCCTGGGTTTAAGAGAAAGAGAAGAGTTGGTATAAATACTGGAAGTGAGAAGGTTTCTTAATGTCGGCTAGGTAGAATTTTTTAGTAAATTAAATTATTATAAGAAATTATTATAAGGTTTATTAAATTTTTGTTTATTTTAAGGTTATGATAGTTTGTTAATAAATTTTAGGGTTTCTTATTTATAATTGATTATTTAATGTTCTAGGGTTTGGTTTATATGTAAATTAAATTTTTAATTTTAGGTTAATCTAATCAGAGGTTAATGGGTTCTAATTAATTTAATGTTGTGTACTAAAGTCTTAATTAAGAATAATAGGGTTAGGTAATAGGTAGCAAGTAATTTTTCTTTGTGAGCCTTGTTGACCAAGGACACATCATGACATTGCTCATTGAGTTTCCCGAGGTATAATAAATTCTCTTCAAGAGGTGAAGTGTCGGGCAACAACTGTACTGACAAATTAAAGATGGGATCTGACACTCGATAGGCAAGACTGCTTCCAACCTGTAAATGAGCCAAAAAGGTGAGAAACTAGTTGTAGTCTTAACAGACGTTTGGTAGGCCCATAATGTCGATTATAACATCAAATTCCAATTTGACTTGGCCGAATTGATCGTTCACTGTAGAATGGTTTTAAGATATTTATTTACAGCTTCCACTTGATCATTCGCTTGAGGGTAGTAGGGTGACGAGTGTTCTTGCCTCAACCCAAGCTTTGATGTTAACTTGGTCATCATTGTGTTCTGAAAGTGACTTCCATGGTCAGTGAAAATCTCTCTTGGGACGCCGAACCTTGCTATAATCTGGTTAAACAAAAAGAGAGTTGCAGTCTCTCCATCATCTTTAAATGTTGGCATAGTTTTGACCCACTTTGTGAAGTAATCGACGGCTACAATGATATAATGGTGCCCCCTTGTTGAAGGAGGGTTGCATGTAGTGTAATCAATCCCCCACTTGGTGGAGGGACCAACTGTGATGACAAGAAACATGGGAGCGAGATGTGACCTCATCTTACGAGAGAAGATCTGACATGGGTGTCACTTCTTGACCGATTTGATACAATCTTTGATTAACATTGGCCAGAAGTAACTGACTCGTAAAATATTTTGGGTTGTTGCAAAACAGACAAATGACCACCACATGCTCTATTATGGAAATCGTTAAGCACAATAAATTCTTCTTCATGAGTGAGACATCGGCACAGGATGCAATCTACACCTCGATGATACAACGTGTCTTCGAGTATGAGATAGTTCTTAGCCTGATGGAATATATGGCGACGCTCATTGCGAGAAGTAGAGGTAAGGAACTCCAAATTCTGGAGATAGACAGGTATATCTCCATACTAGGGATCTGAATATGTGATCAAAACCATATCTCCTCTAATAGGTGACTCTTTGGGCATAACATCACCAGATTCGACCGGAAGTTCCAAGATGAGTTCCGCAAAGACAAGGGACTTTTTGGATTTCGCCAAAACAAAATCTAAGTCAAACTCCTGGAGGAAAAATATCCATCTACTGATCTTTCTGCCAATGACACCTCATGTTAATAAATATTGAAATGGATTCACAATGGCAATGACAGTGGTCTTGAGAAACAAAATATAATGACAGAACCATTGAACAACATGAACTGTAGCCAACACCAGTTTTTCAATATGGGAATAATTGAGTTCTCATCCAACCATACCTCGGCTCAGGTAATAAATCAAATATTCTGAGAGCAAGTCATCTTCCTGACCTAAGATCATTTTGATGGTCGACTCTACCACAGCCAAGTACAATAATAAATCTTTATTATAATCGGGTGGTTGAAGCAGAGGAGTAGTCATGAGGGCATGTTTTAATGCGTCGAAAGAGTGTTGAGCAGATGCCGCCCAATGAAAAGGAACGTATTTCTTTAGTAAACGCATAAATCCCTTTGTGATCTTGACTTAATTTGCGATGAAATGCTGTAAAAAGTTCTCTCTACCCTGGAAACTCTGAAGCTGAAGGATTGTGCGTGGGGGAGGCAACTGAAATATTACCTCAACCTTGAGAGGATCGACCATGATCCCTATTGTCGAAATGATGAAAGCAAGAAGACGGTCGAACATTACACAAAAGCTACACTTGTTTGGATTCAAACGAATTCGGAAGTAGCGACATCGCTCAAAGATAAGTCGGAGGTGTGTGGGATGATCAGTTGTCTTACGAGATCATGATGCTAAATCATCTAGGTAGGCCTCGACTATATGTTTGAAGTCATGGAAAGAAAAAGACATGGCCCACTAAAAGGTAGCTCCAGCATTTTTCAGACCAAAAGGCATCTTATGATAAGCAAATGTACCCCATGGACAAATGAACGTTGTTTTGTGTTGGTCTTCGGGTTTGATCTATATTTGATTGTATCCCGAAAACCCATCCATGAAAGAAAAGGCCTCGCAACCTACGCATTCATCGACGATCTAGTCAATAAATGGTGTGGGGAAATTATCTTTTGAATAGACTTTGTTCAAATCATGGAAGTCCGTAAATACACAAATCATACCCTATTTTTTGTCAACCAGCATGGGATTTGACACCCATTGGTTCAAATGGATAGGATAGATAAAACTTTCCTTGAGAAGTTTTTCTACTTCAACCTTAATGGTTGCTACTTTCCTAGGATTAACCAAACGAAGATTCTGTCGAACCGTCTTAGCGTCAAGATAAGTCATGATTTTGTGTTTGACAATTTTTCGATCAATGCCTGGAATTTCCTCGTAATACCAGGCAAGGACATCACATAATTATTTAAATAAATCCATGTAGATTAGAATCTCTTTGGGGGAACGGTTGGCTCCGATGAAAACATTCTCCATGATGCCAAGGGTTCTAGAGATATTTATGGGTATGGTTTCAGAAATGGTTGCCATATTACCTTCAGCATAAACAACATGTGTAGCCAAAGGATTGATAGGACAAGACCTATCTCCAGTCATAGTCAAAGTGAATTCCCCTGCTTCGATTCTACTTAACTTTGGGAGGAAGCAAGATCTATGATGGAGATCGTCCCAGGGTTTGTCCAAACTAGTCATTGTTTCAATGATTTCTTCATCTGAGGGTAAGACTAAGTCTAAAGAACATGTGTCAGTGAGGGAACCTTGAGCCCAAATAGGCTCCAGAATCGGATCTAACTCTTGTGCGGGAGTCGGATCAGGGTCGGCGGAAGCTTGCTGAACTAAAGAGTACACAACTTCTTTCATGGACAAGGGCATGAACATACCATGGTGCCCTGTCCCTTCCATCATGGCCGATGGGGAAGGAAGAATCCACAGATCATTGAAGTAAGTTGTGAAAAACGACAAAACATGGAAAATCTCAACCTTATGGTGGTCTGATATGAACTTAACATCGCCCTGAGAAGGTAGGTAATTGAACGTACCCATCAAAGGTGGGAACAACCCAACCCCTATGTCGATGATTTTGAGATGAGGGTTATCAATCATTGGGACTGTGGATGCCCCCAATGAAGAGTCAGAATGGGAGAGAGACAACTGATCAATGGTCACGACCCAATCCTCATGTGGAAACAACAAGATTCGGAAAACTGTCATGACCACTGCTTGCATGGCATAGGTCCAACTCCTTCCTAACAATATATTGTAGTCAAGTGAGGCATCAACTAATTCAACCTTGAAACACATGGATTTCCCCCCTAACTGCACGGGGAAAGAAGGGATGATGCCATGTGGTCGAAATGAATGACCGTCGAAAGCGGTGAGAAGAGTAGGTGATGGAGACAAAGAGTGTTGGCCAATGGCCTTCCAACATGCCAAAGACATTACGCACGTCGAGGCACCCTCATCAACCACCGTGCGAAAACTGTTTCGAGTAAAATTTTTCATGGAATAAGCCACTACTATCTGGAACACGACGTGGTAAGGAAGGCGAGGTTTTAACTTGGTCGTATCAAGCATGATTGTACCCAGGTTACAAGTCTCGACAAATCCTAAGGCAGCTAACAGAGCCTTTCTCTAGGAAGGAAAGCTCTGGAGGACTTCCAAAGCCGACATCACACAAGGGGTTTGAGACAAATCCTCCACCACAAAGTAGTTTTGGGTGGCCCTTGCATTTGGGTTATGCGAAGATTTTTTGAATGCACCTTTTGGGATGCGTGTCATGGTTTCACCCAATTTCTTCTCGATCTTAAGAGGAAGAGATGGGATTTTATCTTATTTACCTTTCTTAGAGGTACCTGGCTTACTGTAGTCATGTGATCTAGTCGATATATAGGTATCACCTTTCATCATATACACATTCGCATATGCAGGATTATTCACAGGTGGAGGGGATCCTTGACTGCCCCCATCCGTGCTTGTAGAGGCTTGGGTTAGATTTTTCCTATGTTGAAATGGGTTCGTTAACACAACAAGCAGCTACTGTGACAATAACGTTTTGGCCTCTACAAGCCGAGGGCACTGATGAGTCAGGTGGTCTTCCACACATAGGTTACACGGATACTTTTCTTTCCTTTTTTCAGTGTTTCCCCGCCAACATTATTAGTGAGTTTCTTATCCCCCTTACCCTTCTTACATTATTTCTTCTTTCCATCAAGATGTTGGGTGGCCTTTGGATTTGTCGATTGCACATTGTGTACATCCGACGGTTGGGTAGGGGGAGTAGCCGAAACAGTTGTCTAGCTAGTTGTTGTGTGTTGTATGGACAATTGCTGCAATTGTTTCATCAGTTGTTCAGCGGGCTTGGTTTGTGTTGAGCCAACAATACCATCGGCATGTGGTCCAGCTCTCTGTCTATTTTTATCAAGTATGGACTGTGGCGCATCCGAAAAGATCTCGTATAGTAGACCAGACTGAGAGTAAATTAGCTCAACTTGTTGAGCTCTCATGATTGCATCTTCTTCGGAAAACACTCTCGACATTGCGATGTCTTTGGATAACTGCGGGACCAAACACTTAAGGAAACACTCAAGAAATAATGGTGGTGGGACTGGCACCTTAATCAAACTCTTTCGGCGTCTCTATTCTCGAATGTGATCAGAGATATGATCCATGTTTGTCTGTTCGAAATTGGCCAGCAATTCTGTGTCAGCGTCGTATCTCACAGGTAATTGGAAATGGTTTAGGAAAGAGATTGCCAATTCATCAAAGGAAGAGTATCTTGAGAAATTGAGCTCAATGTACCATTTCGCAGCACTGCCAATGAGAGTACGTTGAAACAATCGCAATTGTATGGAGTCATCTTTCAATGAATTAGATGAGCACCAAAGGTGAAAAGTAGTCACATGATCTTTTGGATATTCGCTAGGCTTGTGTAATGATCCCAAGCCATTATGCAAGGATCATCACTGTTTTGGTGTCTTTTTAAAACTTTTTCTGAGTGAGGTATTTCGTCAAACACTTTGTTGATCTACCTTTTAGATG
>JZKD02S0697266.1:48198-66733 GCA_000966675.3 Picea glauca | reverse complement strand
CTAGCACAATGAGAACACTAGGTTTGGTTGTGAAAATAATATAACACATACCCAACACTAGCATTCTAAATAAAATAAACAAGATCCCAAGCAACCATCACCAACAACACCCTCACCCTCCAAGGTATAGGAACCTTGATGCAGGAGCATCGCTCCACCTCATCACACACCAGTTGATTAGTATGAGTGGTGTGCATTCAAGGAAGGGAGAGGCACCACCCTCTCATTTTTCCTTTGAGAATCTAAGCATGATCAAGGCATTTAATGTTCACAATCTAGAAGAGCCAAGTTGTGCCTTCGCACAAGCTGGAGATAAGGTCTCCATTAAGTGGTTGACGGTAGGATGGATTTGCATCCGATTCAGATCAGATTTCCATCATTGTAATATGCCTCAGTAGTCAGGAATTTTTGAATGGTGATTAGACACCACTAGATTAGTTTGCAGTGAATCTCATCGAGCCTCTCTTGTATAAAATCTTGTATTGTTTCTAGTAGAACAATGAATAGGAGATTCATAGGAAATAGGGAGATAAACATGGATATTCGAGACTCAGACGCAGTCTGAACTCAACAATTTGTAATTTGAAATTCTACCATTAATAGAAACAGAACAATTTTTTTTTGTTTATCAATTTCTGTGTAATGGATGTGCTGTCGTGAATGTCATTCATATGCATTTGAGTTGTATATGTATGTTAGAAATCGTCTGCAGGGATAGAGATATGATTTTCTATCTATGAATGTGTTGGATTAAGTCTGTCTCATAAGTGCAAGGAGTGTGCGAAGGAGGGTGGAAACTCTATGAGCCGACGTAAGGAGTGCATGTCTAAACTCAGTGGAGTTAGAAGAGAAGTTTCCAGGAGGGCATACCAGGATAATTCACAGACTCGGAAGGAAATTTCAAGGTGGTTAAGTACCTTGGAAGGAAGACTGTGTAGGAGGAAACACAATGCAGAGTTACTGAACACTCTATAACACTTTTTCAGGAGAGAATAGATAAAGTACGAGAGCGTACTGGAGCAACACATTCTAAAGTGTTGGGATTCTTAAGAGAACCCTAGGGTTTTACAACACTCTAAGGGAGGAAGGCTTTGCAAGAGTGCATCGACAAAGGAAATGAGATTCCTTAAGACCTTCAAGAATTCTAAGGGAGAATTCGTCGAAAATCTGAGTCGAGCACATGGAGTGCGCTAATGATATTGCAAGTTCATCTTAAAAATCTCAGGAGGAAGGGCATTAAGCCTCCAGGAGGGAAAGAGAATGTCCACTGAAGGATATAGAGGAATTGAGAACCTTGGAAGTTTTCAAGCCGAGCAAAGTCGTAGAAGAGTTGCGCAAAAATCTGCAAGGAGTGAAGAAGAAGTTTTAGAACAACTTAAGTCTCGAGGAGGAAATTGCACTAAGTTTGAAAAAGGTGGTCGAGGAATTGCAAAGTCTCGAAGACCATCAAAACCATCCATCGTCGGAGGATACTGGTGGCAGAATATTGATAAATCTAGGAGCGAGTGCTCCAGAAGGTTTTTCAAGAGAAAACAAAGACCTTTGTGAAATTGCGAAGAGTGGGTTGAATCTAGACTGTTGGATTTGGAAGAGACATGTGGAGTGGGATCAACACTTCATTGGTTCACAAATCGAGAGAAATATATATAGGATATGTGAAAATTCTTAAAGCACAGAGTCCGAAACAATCGTGGTCATTGATCGAAAGGAGGGACGGGGACCATTGATCCTCGCACCATCAGAATTTGCAATTCAGAGTTTGGGGATGTGAGAGTTGGTTGTCGGGAAAAGAGTTGAAGACTGAATCCCAAAGCACCTTGTGTGGTGGAGCCCCGGGACATAGTACGAGGTCACACGATAGAAAGGGCTTGCACTCAAGAGAAAGAGAGGACCCGTGATAGAGTTGTCAGGTTCCAACTAGGGATTCGAAGAGACAATCAATCTCAGGTGTGAACGATCCTATACTAGGAGGTTGAGAAGCCCCGAAGGAGACGAGAAGGGGTTGGGGTCAATACCAAGTGGTATCAGAGCCAAATACATAATTGACTTATGTAGGCTAGGGAGATAGAGTGTGATACTCTGTTGAGACTATTGCGTGGTGTGCAACAAATGGTAAAAATCCAAGGGGAACTGCAAGTGAAGCATTCTGACCATGGAAGGTCGTAAACGTGGTCAAAGGGGATTCTTCCCATAGAAAAGAAAAGTGGAGATGGAAAAGGAGATGAGAGAAATCTGAGCCAATATGGAGACACTAGCATTTAAGATGCAGCAGGAAGAAAAGGTGTGATGGAGATACGAGTGGCCTTTGAGAAGGATAGTTAAGTGGCCTTTTTGAAAGTTGTTGGCCTGAAATCAACAACAGTTGTTGAAGAGGTGGTTGAGGCATGATGAAAACCTTAGTGATGAGGGAAAGATATCTGGGAGGAATATCATAGGTTTCTAGGTGGGCAATGTGAAAGGATTAGTGGATCTTGTAAACTACCAGGAGGGCAGAGGAGACATCCCGAATTTCCAAGTGGGCAAGGGAGGAGATATGATCTAAGATGATATTTCACATCAAGGGATGTTGACAAATGGAGAGGAGGTAGAATAAATACCTCTCTTAGATGGATATTCACACGGAACTATCAACCATGTGAATGAAGAAGATGAGAAGTTAAATACTTCCACCATCGAGGAAAGGGATCAGAGGAAAATTTTGGTCATTGGGGGAGTCGAGATATTCCTGCCAATCAGCCAAGGAGAGGCTACCACATATGTTGCAGGTACAACAGAAAGACAATGCATTGAGACTTTCATGGAGGAGGAAGAAAACATACTGAAGTTTGCCCCAATAGAAGGGGAGCACCAAGTTGAGTTACTCACTCAGTGGGAGATGGAGTTAAAGGAACTAGAGGATTGGTTGGACAGTATGAAACCAAAAGGTGATTGCCAAGAGATAGCCATGATGGAAGACACATACCAGCATAAGTTGTAGCTGGAGGAAGCTAGAATAAAACCAGTCAAAGGATTGACAGGAGTTAGTCTATCCAAAAAGGTAGTCGAACAACAGTTTATTGGAAAGATTGCGGAATTGGAGTCAACAATAGTGCGTCTAGTTGGCATCACAAGCGATGAAAGCGGCATGGTGGATCAGGATGACCTACCCATGGAGGGAATGAAGATTTGAAGCCGATCAGACTATAGAATATGAGCCATCCGATGAAGCAACTGGAAGAAGTTGTATAGGAGATAAGAGAGTTGATGTTGAGGTTAGCAGAAAAAATAATTAGCAAGGAGAAGTTGGACAGAAAGGAACCTACATGAGTGACAAGGGAGATGTAGTAGCAACATAGTAGAGGATCAGAAAGACAACTCATGTTGGCCCTTGGTTATGGAAGAAATAAAATATTAATGAAGAAAGAAAAAGTACAAACTGTGTGAAAGGCACATTGAATGATATTGGGTCGAAGTGGTCAAAGAAGTAGAAGAGGAGGAGCGAAGTAAGGGAAAATGAGTCATTGAACGAGAAGATTGAAGAAGACAGATAAGAAAGGAAGATTAATCATGGACAACTCATCAAGTGAAAAAATCCACCGATGGATGATTTAGAGCACCTAGTGGGAAAGAAGAAAAGACAGGCTGGTGAAGCCTTGAAAACGCGAGTCAAGTTGACATAGGGTTTCAAACAGATAGTTTTTTGAAATTTTAGAGTTTTGACACTTAGGCTTCGGTCTAAGGTTGTCCGAGAGTCATTGTAATGTATAAATAAAGGTCTAGAAGACCTGGGAGGGTTCGTTCAAGGAGAGCTCATCAGTGCTGGTTGTTATTAGATGTGATTGTTCTGTTGAGAGAAATAGTGAGTCTATATTAGAAGATGTTCAGTTGGGTGTGAATATCAACCCTACAGTTGGGTGCGCAAGGAGGGGATAAGAGAAGAGAAAGAGAAAGAGATATGCAAGCCAAGTGTGCATATAGAACTTTACGTTTTCATATAAGATCAAGAAACGCAGTTCTGTGGATGCAGCCCTAGGGAGAGGGTGAACCATGTATATCTTGTCGTTCTGTATGATTGATGTTGTGTTCTTTTTCTTTCTATTATTCTAGTATTGCATCCTTGTATTATATCTAAGATATAGTATGCACATAAGGCTTAAAGGAGATAAAGAATAACTAGGTTGTTGTGTGTTGTTTCCTTGGATCCACTTTTCATTTCCTTTGGTTGTAGACACATGTGTCTTACAACCCCCTATTTCTACTTCAGGTGAGACTGCATCTACTCCGTAGGTGTTTCCTAAAGGGCCAGTAATTAGGTCTTGTTGGTGCGCTGTAAGATTTGAACCGTGGGTCTGCCCCTGTGCCAACAAATGGTTCCATTGTCGGGACTGGGATATTCTTGAGGGAATGTCAAGGTGGTTTCCATCAAAGATAGAGATTCATAAGTGGATAGAGGAACAATAGAAATACTTCACTGAGGCTCATAATAAAAACCCTAATATAAGTACAGAGGATTGGTTGTGAAGGTATATCTTCACTGACATACATGATATTTTCTTTGGAGGAATTCATAAGGAGCTATACGAGTGGCTAGCCAGGTTAGCAGATACCCAGTTTGAAATCAGATCTAGACCACCTATGGTTTGGACGTCGGCACTAATCAAGAAGGTCAAGATATTTGATAATGTCGTGTCAGGAGTAGTAGATCACTGGTTTGATAGCACTATTGGAGGGTACACTGCCAAGTTTTCTATTGACAGAGTAGAGTCATATAGCCAAGAAGAGAGATATTTTTTTAAGGGAACAAGAGGAAATTTTTTACACCTTTTGAAGTTGAATATCAAGATGTTATTGCATGAGAAGAATATCTTGAAGATATAGTAATTGGTCGGATTAAAGAAACTAATGTTCAAGAACTCAGACAGTGATAGTGACACAAAGGTTGGACACACGCGCAGTGGGAGAGAGTTCAGAGAAGTTCCACTTCCAAACTTGTTTGAGAAGAATTACGGAGACAAGAGATTATTCAGTGGAAAAGAAGAAGATCTAATAGACGAAGAGCATTCAGAGTTCGCTAGTTCAGAGGAATGGAATACTGAAGAACCTCACCAAAACGAACCATAAACTTTAGGAACTGTGCCAACTATTGAAGTAAGTACCATTACTCCTCCTATTGTTTTAGCAGCATTTAGTAACCAGAGTAGTCAAAGTTACTAGAGAACTCAAAGAACTGTTACCAACAGTTCAGTACATACTCAGTCAAGAAACCTAGGAAGATCTATGGAAGACAAAATGAGGCTACCTATCTTTAGAGGAGATGGATCTGAAGATCATGATCGACACTGGTTTTTATGGGAAGTCATATGGAGTATTAAGAAATTCAATGACGAAAAAGTTAAGAGAACTTAGTTTAGTACCACCTTGAGAGACCTTGCACTAAGCTGGTATATGAAGTTTATTAAGGGAGTTTCACAACCTAAAACACTAAATGATATCAAGAACACATTGAGTGTAGAATTCAAGAAACCCAAGTCGAAGTCATAGTGTATTACAGAACTAAAATAAATCAAGCAAAGAGTAGCTGAACCTATTTGAGATTTTGATGAGAGATTTAAGACCTTGACAGGTCGATTGAGTTTTCATATTCTAGATGAGTAGAATAAGGAATGATTCATTGATGCCCTATTACCACACATCAGATTTCCACTGATGCAACAAAAGTTTGCTTCGCAGGGTGAGGCGTTGGAGATCGCCATGACCCTATGGGATAATCCAGCTCAAGTATGAGTCAAATTTTGAGTCAGCTAACTAGCTTATCTCTGCAGGTCGAAGATATGAAGAAAGACAAGGGGAAATATAAAAGAGAGGACATATGTTGTATCATATGCAAATCAAAAGGCCATGATAAGAGAAGTGTCCCCTATTTCATGAGTACTTGGCTTTTGGAGCTCCGATCCCTTTGGAGCAAGTTACTCTACCCTGGTGCGAGGTATGTAGAAATAGACATCGCCCTGGTGAATGATATTACATGAAAAAATATGTCCAGACACCTACAAACCTTTACTGTACATTTTGTAAATCTGTGGGGCATGGTGAGAAGGACTATAGGGCTTATGACCTCTTGCACGAAAGGTCGAGAGATACATATAGAATTCAAGGCAAAGTACAGGAGGAAGGAAATGCTATGCAGTTTAATTCTCTAGGAAGAGGAAACTTCAACCCTCATGGTAGATTTAGAGGAAGAGGACGAGCAGGAGGCATGGGTTGAGGTCAAGGTCAGATCATTTTTTCTAATTGTGCACATTCGGGACACTTGGAAAGGGACTTCCAGAACCCTTGTACCACTTACAGCTACTGCAACTCATTTGAACATGTTATTGAACATTGTCTTGTGTTGTTAGCCAAACTTCAGGAGAGACAAGGAGGAAACTAGAAAATACAACCAATATCAGCAGAACCTCACAGAGAGGATCCCAGATTCATTGTTATCACTAGAGGATGTGTTGTTACAGGAGAATACAGAGTGATCCTAGGGAATACTACAGAAGAATCAAGGGTCATAAGAGTTGTAGAGAAGACACAATTTTTTGATCCAAGGAAGGAAAAGCAGACATTTGAAGAGGCAAGAAAATAATTTCGTGGAGATCGGGCTTCTTCATCAAAGACACAACCAAAAGTAAAAGAATCTGGAATTCCTTTGGCATTTGATCAGTCTACTTCGCCTAGAGAAGGAAAAGAGGTAAGAAAGCTTATGGAATTCTTATGTACTTGCATTAATTTGATTAAGGATGAAAGAGATGTAAAAGAATTACAAAATTTGATCAGACAGTATGAGATAGGTAGGAAAACTCCTCTGCTAAATAAGGCATTACATAAAGTATCCAGAAAGAGAAGGACAAATAAGGAATTACACCTTAATGCTCATATTGGAGATTATGACATAGATTATGTGGTCCTCGACTTAGGGTCAGAAGTCAATGTTATGATGAAGAAGACCTGGGCACTCATGGGAAAACCTAAGTTGATTTATTCTCCTATCAAGATTAGGATGGCTAATTAGCATGCGGTAAGATGCTTTGGAAGACTGGATCATGTCCATGTGGACATTGATGGTATAAGGACGTTTGTGGACTTTGAGGTGATTGATATAGTTTTCCTTATCCTGCGTTATTAGGAATTGATTGGGCTTTCAACAATTCCATTGTCGTTGACTTAAAGAAAATCAGAATGACATTTGAAGGTGATGTCCTTAGCGTCATTGCACCTCTTGATCCTGATGAATTTCAAAGATACACAGAACCCATCAGAGAAGAAGACCGCACATACAAGCTAGAGAATATATATAAATTTACGAAAAGACAACAGGATTATATTAATACTACAATAGATGGGAATTTAAGTTGGCGAAGTGACAACGTATGCTCATCCAATTTAAAAGAAGCATTGGATAATTGGCATAATAGAATGTTTGAAGTTCCTGCGTGAAGATGTTCCAGATTGACCTGGGAATTTTGTTGGATTGGCACAGAAGTAAGTAATCTACCCACATTTGATAATTTAAATCATTTAAAAACTTTCTTATTGGAATTTCAAGAAACTGTACCATTATAATAGAGGTTGTTGGAACTGGATGAAGCCTTGAAAGCAACACCAATGAGAAGGTGGGTAACACACAAGAATAACATCTCAAAGTGGGTGTAATGTCGCACTTTGATGACAGTGTGCTTTTCAGAACAATTCAAAGGGTTCAAAGTTCTATACACAGGTCAAAGTTGTCCAAAGGACCATGTGAAAAGTTGTGAGGAGGCTTGGAGAAGCATTCCTCAAGATCAGTGGGTGCATAAATTCATTAACACTTTGGACACAATGCCTATTAATTGGTATCTTCAAGAAGAACTACGCCTTACAACTTCATATTGGTACGGTATGACTAAGAAATTTGTAGCTACATTTTTATTTGAGAGTCAGTACCCCACAGTAGATCAAGCTCTATGACTAGTAAGACAGAAAGTCTTTGAGGAGGCACCTAACCTCCCTTTGGAGCAAGAAGAGGATAAATGGACTGCACCTCTTCAGAAATTGCAAGGTTGTTACAATATCAATGCTAATGAAGATGATGATCCTATGAATGTGAACATCACAGAAACAAAAGGACATAGAGACATAGAAGGGCCAGGAGTTGAACTACCTTTCATCAGACAGCCAATCAAAATCAAGAAAGTTAATATTGGAATAGTGAAAGCACCTAAGCTTACAAACATGAGAGATTATTGGGATGATGCCACAATTGATAATATCATAGAATTACTGCATGAATATCAGGACTTGTTTCCAACCAAGTTCACTGATATGAAGGGAATTAATAGGCCCATGGGAGAAATTAAGATCCCCTTGAAACTAGATGCAAGGCCAGTCAAGCAAAGACCCTACAGATTGAATCCCAAATATAAGCATGTTGACAGGCGAAAATGAACGCTCGTCAACTGGAGGAGTGGATCTGGTCTGGGGTTGTCTAAATAACCCAAGCCATTTGGGATGATCCACCCCGACAGGTTTAGCGGCTCCGTTGGCCGATCTAATTCCTAGGAAAAAGAAAGAAAACTAACTAAAGGAACTAATATAAATGAAAACATCAATTAAAGCAAACTAATAAACAAATCTGAAATATATATATATATATATATATACAGTCTATTGTCTAATATTATACAGCAATAATTCTATGAAATTAAATGTCTAATTATCAACAGAATTAGATCCCAACTACAAATGTACAATATTTACAGATTACAGATTTTAAATCAAAAAACCTGAAAAAACCATTTGTGAGTTGTCCTATCACAACAAAGCTATTATTTTTAATTTTATAATTTTATGAAACAAAAATAAAATGACAATTATCAAAACTGAATAATTAAAATAACAATATGTACTATAAAACTAAACTATACATCTATCTAAACTACTAAATATTCTTGAATTTATTATCTATCAAATTGAAAATAACGATCTAACCTGAAGTAACGCTTTCGAATTTGTCCCGTGCAAAGTATCTGATTCATCTGTTCGATGGGAGGAAACCCGCACCAGATTTTCCACAAGCTTCTTGTAAACAAGAAGCAACAGTGCTCTTTGAATATAAATGACAGGACAAACAAGACATAAAATGACAACAATCTTTAAATTTACAAATCATCACATTTAGATAAACTCGTATGCGAAGATTTGTACAAAATGATTCATTTAATGAAGAAGATAAACCTTTACTCATAAAATTGAAACAGAGTAATTGTTGTACTAAAATTGAGATACATCAGACATGGACAACACATAAACCAAGTCACATCAACCTGCAACGAATTATGATAGCTAAAGTAGTCGGTAATTGATTGCAAACTGATATGAAGAAAACTTGAAATAAAAGTTTGATATATTGAAAGCTAAAGCTGTTACAAAACATCCACTTTCATCCCAGTTTGTATCCTCATACGTCCAAAGTCTTTCTTCTCCCAACAGTGATGGGTTCATTACAAAAAATAACAAGTATTTAAAAACCACAGGGTAAAACATCCATGTGGGAATTATCAACCACTGTTTACAGAAAATATGGGAAGAATCTCCCAAATGTCTATTTCTAACTAAAAATAACAACTTGAACCAGATCAATGTAACAAAAGTATGTTCTAAACTACCACAGCACATCCAATTGTTCATTGAAATCCGTATGCACCTGAAAGTGGACAAGAATAGACAAGTTTACATAATGTTTTATTTCTAAAATTAACAAAAATCTAAATTTTAAGACTAGATACAGAATCTCATGATTATGTAGCTGGTCTAATTTGAAAACAGAACCGTTTTAAATCAATCCAAAACTAACAGAAATATATTTGAACTATTAAACAAATCTTTAATTGCTAATTGAAAACAAAGCAAATCATCCACGCCAAAAGTAACCAAATCTTTATGCCAATTTGAAGCAGACAGAAATCGTGTTTAATTAATCGAATGGTAACAAGGATATATGCAATATGTCAAACACTTTTTATTACCAATTCGGAGCATACATAATCGTTTTGATAATTCGAAACCAACGAAATCATTTTGAATCAATCTCAATCGAAACAGACTATAACCGATCAAGCAAATTTTTCATATTCATTCAATACAAACACAATAGTTTATGTTGACTCGAAACTTAACAAAATCATTGTTGAATCAAAAAGAAACTAACAGAATTGTTTTTTTTTAATTCAAAACTAACAGAACTATATCAAACCAAACTTTAATACGAATCCAATGCATATACAAATAATTATGCTAATTCAAGGCACACAACATTGTTTGTGAATGAAACCAAACAGAAATGAATCGAACTAACTCAGGGCCAACACAATCGTTATACTAATCTAGGAACAATCAAATCATGTTAAATCAGTTCAATCAAAACATAGCTACACGATTTTAGCAAACAAATATTTTGTATAGATCAAATGCAATCATAATCCAAAATGAAAATATTCATTCAAAACAAAACAGAATCGTTTCTTGAATCTATTCGAACAGAACTAAATGAAAGCAAACCCAATCGACTACCCTAATTCAAACCAACTCATAAAATGAAATTGATATTGAAATACATACCTGGGCAGTAGGAAAATGATTCGGTCAGGATAAATTTGAATTGACAAACGCCGTAGCTGCCTCAACATTTCTTAAGACAATTGAACCCGTAGTCTTTTGTTTCTTCTCGTTGGCTTGTAGACTGTCTCTTTCTTTTGACAATACAGTAACTCGTTTCTCTAATGATTTAATCTTATATTGCAACAGGGGAACATCGGTGTAATAACATTCAAGCCAAGAATTACATTGAGTACACGATGGTTGATTGGGCCTTGGCATTACAGGCGAAGGTTCTTTCAAGTTACCAGGGGTTTCGCTGTGAAGCTTAATCCCCGGGAAGTTAGGGTCGTTCTTGAGGCATGGAGGTAGGTTAGAAACATAGTCCTAGGGTTCCAAAGAGCAGAGGCCATGAGAGTAAGGGTATTCATCGGCCAGGAAATGTTTAATCTCAAAGTCTGAATCCTCACTCAAGACGATAGGCTTTTGGTCAGTGCTCTGCTTGGGCTTGTTTCGAGCACATCTCGATATCCATCGTGCATTTTTCTTTCCCTTACTGTTGAAACCAGTATCACATTTTCCTTTCTTCCTTACAGGCCTCTTGACGGCCTTATTATTGTCTTTAGCACACAATTCGGCCATGGTATCGAGTAGGTCAATGCTGGGGCAGTTCGAGGGTTTGACAGGGGGTAGAAGGGTAGGAGATGGCATGGTAGGCATGACCAAGGTTTCAGTGACCACAACCTTGTCTACCTGAGCACACTCGAGAGTGGCAAAGCCATTCCTTGATAGGAAGGCTTGCCAACAGTCACCACTAAGGCTCAAATGATGAACGATAATGACTTTGATCAAGCAATGATGGAAAAGGTTGCTATCATCCTTCTCACGCTTAAATCATTTGGAAATTTTGTAAAGACTGTGTAGGATATAGTGAGGCATGTTCAGAGGGTAGTCTATAAAATTCATCAATAACCGAAGATGATACAGAAATACCAAACCATAACGACCTTCGCAAGTCACAAACTACTTAAAAATTTCAAATAGATCATGCCACCTGGGTTTGAGGGTAGTGATAGGCATACCTCTATCACAACTAACAATCTTTCTTGATGTGAATAGGAGCGGCCACGGCACCTCGTCCACTTTGGAGTTCTTAAACCACCTCTACCCTTTAGCTGGTAAACCTGTAGCCGAGCTGAGGAATTCCTCATTTAGCTCGAGTTGTATGTCTTCGACCTTATCCCTGCATCCATCGAAGGTGAGGGAAAACTGTTGGGCTATCGAAAGGTTGAAACCTTCAAATATTTGGATAAAAACCAGCCAGCCAGTATTTTCCAAATCCTCTCAAGCATTGTCGAATAGCAGGAGTGTTTGGCTGCCATTAGGTTCTATATGCACCACAGGTGCCATAAGGGAGAGCACACACTGAGCAAGGTAAATGGACGAGGCTTTGGACAGGGTATATGCAGGATAAAAAGATCATGGATTTCCCCAAAACCAATAGAGGTAACCCGGGATAGAAGGAAGGCATTAATTCCTAAGTGTGCGAGGGTGGTGGAAGGCAATAAACCCATGCAAAACAGTCATATCCAAATGTACAATTGACAGTGCATATGGTGGTTCAAATCACTGGTGGTGTATGTTAAAACAATGCCAATAAAGCAACCATTGAAAACTATGATGAGTCGACCCGAATATTTTCACAATAATAGTGTTTGCATGATTTAAAACCAAAACAATGTTTCAAATATAGTACCAAGGATTCAATCATAAAACGTATGCTTTGTATGAAACCATTGCACTAAGGGTCTAATCACAATGTCAATGCATTGTTATGAGACCATTGAATTCGATCAAAAACAATAGAACATCAAACCACCATTGAATCAAAGACTCGATCATAATCATTAGAATACCATCACAATCTTATAAAAATGAAGTTATATTAACAACAACAAAAAAATGCCAAATGAGTAAAAAAATTTGGTGTCTTGCCAACTATGTGATCATAATTGAATTGGATATGCAATGAACACATAGACAAGAGTAACCATAATAATCCAGTGATCATTTTAATGCCATCGACATGAATTTGAACTCAAATTTTTCACGCCTGCAGTCGTGAAAACGAGAACAAAAGGCAGGTGTGCAAATGCGCAAAATAATAGTGTTGTTTTATTCAAAAGATTGCGATGAGAATTAAGGGTTCCAAAACACTTGTGTAGGCATCTTATAAAGATAGGATAAAAATGCGAAATGGCTGCCAAAAAAGCAAAAAGTGAAGATTGAATTAGACAGAATGTTGGAAGCAGGAATCATAGAACCTGTTGAATAGTCAGAATGGATTAGCCCTATGGTGGTCCAAGATAAGAAGACAGGAGAGATCAGAATATGTGTAGATTTAAGAAATCTGAATGATGCATGTTTACATGATCAATTCCCTACATCGTTTACTAACGAAGTGCTAGATAATGTAGGAGGACAAGAAGTTTACTCCTTAACAGATGGATTTTCAAGTTATCACCAGATCAGGATTGCCAAGGAAGATCGCCATAAGACCACATTTGCAATAGAATGGGGTTATTTCTAGTACACAATGATGACTTTTGGATTGAAAAATGCACCAGCCATCTTCTCTAGGGTTGTGGTTGAAGCATTCAAAGAATTTTTACATAAATATTTGGAAGCATATTTTGATGATTGGACTATTTTTAGCTTATTGAAAAATCATATTGAATGTTTAAGACTAATGTTGGATAAGTGCAGGCAATGCTAGATTTCCCTGAACTTGAAGAAGTGTATATTATTTTCACCCTTTGGAGTGTTGCTAGGCCATAATGTGTGTAAGCAAGGGTTGCTGTTAGATCCTTCCAAGATTGCCATCATCATTGATCTACCCCCTCCTACTTCGTCAGACAGTTGTGCACTGCATTGGGGCATATTGGACACTACAGGAATTTCATCGAGGGATATGCATAGATAACATCACCCATGGAGAATATTTTAAAGAAATATTGTCATTTTCAATGGTCATAGGAATGTCAGTAGAGCTTCAACACACTAAAACAGAAAATGGTAACTGTGCCTTTTCTAGTTTTACTAGATTGGAGTAAGGAATTTCATGTGCATGTCGATGCATCATCTATTGCATTAGGAACAATGTTAGTACAACCAGGAGCAGGATATATTGACCATCTATTAGACTTTTCTAACAGGAAGCTTTCTACAACTGAAATAAATTACACTACCACTGAGAGAGAAGTTTTATCCATGGTGTATGCGCTGCAAAAGTTTCGTCACTACTTGTTGGGAGGACATTTTAATATGTTCACTGATCACTCTATGTTGAAATACCTAGTCAACAAGCTAGTGTTGGGGGGAAGGATATCCATATGGCTATTGTTATTCCAGGAATATGATTTTGAGATTTTTTTCAAGCCAAGGAGAATGAACAAGGGACCTAACCACTTGTCTAGGGTAGAACATGGAGAGGAACCTACCAGTTTGGAGGATACACTACCAGATGCATAGCTGTTGGCCATCTAAAATTTTGATGATCACTTCGTCAAGATAGTCCAGTTCCTATCAACAGGAATGGCACCTCGCGAATATACAATCATTTAGAAGAAATAACTGGTAGTTCGTGCTGCAGATTTTTCACTTATAGCTGGACAGCTTTATAAGATGGGACCTGGTGAGATCCTAAGGAGATGTGTTATGGAGGTAGAGAGGCCATTGATTCTAGAAAAATCACATGAGGGCGTTGCAGGAGGACACTATGCAGGGAAAGCAACAGTGCAGAATGTTCTTAGAGCTGGCCTCTGGTGGCCCACTTTACAAAAAAATGCTAAGGAATATTACAGAGCCTGTGATGTATGCCAAAGAGTGGGGAAACCTTCTAGAAGAGATGAGATGCCTTTAGCACCTCAGCTAAATTTATAGGCATTTGAGAAATGGGCCATTGATTTCGTGGGACCTATCAACCCACAAGGGAAGCACACAGGAGCAAGGTACATTATCACTGCAATAGAGTATTTGACCAGATGGGTAGAAGCAAGAGAAGTTAAGGACTGTAGTGCAACTACGGCTGGACGATTCATATTTGATGATATCATTACCAGGTTTGGATGCCCAAAGACCCTTATGAGTGATCAAGTTACACATTTTATCAATAAGACTATTGAAGCCTTGACTCAGGAATTTGAATTTCATCATCATAAGAGCACTCCATACCATCCACAAGCGAATGGTATAGTCAAATATTTTAATAAGATATTGGAGATAGCGATGGAGAATATTTGTAGTGTGAATAGAGATGATTGGGATTTGAGAGTACCAACAGTGTTATGGGCCTATAGAACCACTTGCAAGAAGTTGACAATGCAGACTCCCTTTAAGCTAGTCTATGGCCTAAAAGTAGTCATACCTATGGAATATTTGGTTCCTAGTCTAATAATTGCAGCATTCAAAGATATGAATGACATAGGCATTGTGCAAGACAAGATTGCGCAGTTGGTGGAACTAGAGGAAGACAGATTCATTGCAGGATTTCACCAGCAGGTACAGAAGGAACGAGAAAAGGCCTATCACAACAGACATATCAAGAAGAAATCCTTCAAGCAAGGAGATCTGGTATTGGTATATGACAGCAATTTCATGAAGCATCCAGGGAAGTTCAGGACACATTGGCTTGGGCCATATGAGGTTGCCTATGTTACAAAAGGAGGAGTTGTGTAGTTGAAGACTTTGAATTGAGAATGGAAGGAAAGTTTCATAAATGAGAGTCAGTTGAAGTTTTATTATGACAACCAGTTTCCTCGCAACTCCCAATAAAAGAAAAATAAGAAGGGTCTAGGTACCAAGTTCATTTGAAACTGGAGACCAGACACAGAAAAAATAGTCTGCACAAGGAAGGTGTTAGGACCACACAATGTACCTTTTTGCCTACACTTTTTGCCACTATTATACTCTTGATCACCCATATTTAGACTCATACTATCACTTTATCTGATCATCCCAAAGGTATACAACGTCCCTTCTCATTACTATACGTTTAATTTGTTTTGCATAATATTTTACATCACTCTCGTACTTGACCATTGATTACAAATGCATAAGTGTTCAAAACTGTAGATTAGAATTTGAGGCCTATTGCTGAAACACAAAACTGTCCAAGGTCGTTGTTGCTGAAACATAGAACTGATGCTGAAACACGGAGCTGCCTTATAGTCCGAGGTCGCATATGCTGAAACACAGAGCTGCTATACAGTCCGAGGTCATAGATGCTGAAACACGGAGCTGCTACACAGTCCGAGGTCGCAGATGCTGAAACACGGAGCTGTCACATAGTCCAGAGTTGTAGATGATGAAACACAGAGGAAACCGCCAGGACCGATGATGCTGAAACACAAAGGAATCCGTTACAGTCAGCGGTCAACAAGCTATAACCGTCGCTCCTACACAAGAATGCCGACATAGTCAGAGCGCAATTCACGTGGCTGAAACAACCCGCGAATTGCGATGCTGAAACAACATCAGCAACAATGGGAAGAAGTTTTTACACCAGTCGTAACATCAATACCTCATTCAGCTCCTGTAATAGCATTCTGTTGCGTGAGACTAGGACATCCTATGCTAGTTTAGAAAGTAGATCCGACTAAGGATAGGACTCAGATATGCATTGTAATTATTGTATCGAAGGGATTTCCTCTTTAAATAAGAGGAAATCATCATTTGAGGGATCCAAGTTTCATGTATTGAAGAAGCTCCAGAGAAGAGGGACGTATTTCATTTCTAGATTGTAATGTGATATTTCGACAGATGAATAAAAGACTGCTTTGAGTATCCTTCTCTATCTTTTTCGTTTCAGGGGAATCTTGTGAGAAGGGAGGGCCCACCTTCATCACAAGATTCACCCATTAGTCTAGAAGTGTGTTAGTACAATTTATGTTTATGCTTTGATTAAATTTTGTTTGATGAAACACTGCTTTTAATGAATTCCACTTTGCTGAAACACTACTGACTCTGTCTTAGTTTATTGAATGAAATTCGTAATTTTTTTTATCAGCAATCTTGTGTGATGATTTTATGAGGCTAGCCAGAGACTGGGTTAAGGGTTCCTGCTTAGACAGGAAGGAATCGGAACATCCTGTCCTCTGTAGCTTTCATTTAATTCTGCAAGTGTGCTAGCCAGAGAATTGGGTTAAAGGTTCCTGCTCAGACAAGAAGGAATCAGAACATCCTGTCCTCTGTAGATTTCATTTAATTCTGTAAGTGTGCTAGCCAGAGAATTGGGTTAAGGGTTCCTGCTCAGACAGGAAGGAATCAGAACGTCATCTCCTCTGTAGATTTCATTTACTTCTGCAAGTGTGTTATCCAGGGATTGGGTTAAGGGTTCCTGCTCAGAAAGGAAGGAACCAGAACGTCCTATCCTCTGTAAATTTCATTTACTTCTACAAGTGTGCTAGCCAAGGATTGGGTTAAGGGTTCCTACTCAGAAAGGAAGGAACCAGAACATCCTGTTCTCTGTAGATTTCCATTACTTCTACAGGTGTGCTAGCCAGAGACTGGGTTAAGGATCCCTACTCAGAAAGGAAGGGATCAGACTATCCTGTTCTCTGCAAACCCCAACTTCACAAGTGTGCTAATCAAAAATAGGGCTAAAAGTTCCTTCTTAGAAAGGAAGGAATTAGATGGCCTTGTTCTCTACTAGATAGAGTTAATTTTCTTTGCATTACTGTTTTCATGAAAGAGTGTTAATCATAGTTAAAGTACTGAAGTCTCTGTTGAGAGTAAGGGTCCTGTTCTCTGGTTGCAGAATAGTTGTTCTTTCGTGTTGCAAGTGATATTTTAAATGTAATCCAGGATTCTTTAGATTAATCTTTAAGATCTGCAATAGGGAAGTTGCTTTCCTGTGATTTAATTCGAAACTTCAGTTTATTCAAGCAAGTGTGATTAGTATACGTTTCTTTACTACAACTCTAAGTTTCTTTTGGAATTGAGAATATATAGTGCATGGTTATCTTTGAAGTAAAAGACTTCCCTAGGTTGATAATTTATGTATCACTTGGTTGTTTGAATTAATTAATCAATTATAGTGACCAACATTTTGGCGCCGTTGCCAAGGAAGATAGCTATAGATTTCAAAAGCACTTATGATTTCTTTTCTTTAGATAAAAAGAATGCATGAAAAACCCCAAGGACACTAACCCTATAGGTGGCAAAGGAAAAGAAAAAGGAGGAATAAAGACTTACATTGACTAAATTTTATCAAAGTATGAATCTGCTGCTCAACGACCAAACCTTCGAAAACAGAACTCCCAGCCTTTATTTCAAGCAATTTTTGGAACAGGGAAAGAAGTTTGGAGTCCTGAGACAGTCCAGAAGCCAGTAGGAGACATTGAGGACAGAGCAAGTGTAGCAAGGGAACAGACAGAGGAAAACATGGATGAGTACAATGAAGAATTGCATCACGAAGAATAGGCAAATCCTGAAGGAGAGGTAAATGATGAAAATTCTTTATCTACATTAGGATTTCCTATTGGTGATTTTCCCAGAGGAGTAGCCCCCATGAAAAACATTTCACTCTCATCATTACCCAATTTTCATGGTTTATATTCAGAGGATCCTGATGAATTTCTGTTTGAGTTTGATATATTATGCAGAAGTTATGATTACGTTTCTAATGCTCAAAAACTAAAGTTATTTCCAGCAACACTAAAAGGGAATGCACTAAGATGGTTTATGAGTCTTGGAATCCATGTAATCACAACATGGGACCAAATGAAATGGAAATTCTTGAACAAATACCAGGACTACTGTCGGACAAGGGAAAAGAAGGAGGAGCTATTTAAGATGGTGCAGAAAGAAGACGAGAATCTGGAGGACTTTGTAGAAAGGCTACAATACAATCTACAAAGATCCAGTCATCCCAATGTAG
>JZKD02S0697266.1:10745-27776 GCA_000966675.3 Picea glauca | reverse complement strand
ACAGCTGGGTGCATAGGGAAGGGAGAAGAGAAGAGAAAGAGAAAGAGATCTACAAGCTAAGTGCGCAGATAGAACTGTATGTTTTCATATAATATCAAGAAACACAGTTATGTGGACATAGCCCTAGGTAAAGGTGAACCATGTATATCTTGTCATTTTGTATGATTGATGTTGTGTTATTTTTCTTTCTATTATTTTTTTATTGCATCCTTGTATTATATCTGAGATATAATACACGAATTAGGATTAAAGGAGATAAATAATAACTAGGTTGTTGTGCATTGTTTCCTTGAATCCACTTTGCATTTCCTCTGGTTGTAGACACATGTGTCTTGCAACTCCCTATTGCTACTTCGGGTGAGACTGCATCTACTTTGCAAGTGTTTCTGAAAGGCCTAGTAGTTAGGGCTTGTTGGTGTGTTGTAATAGTTGAACCCTGGGTCTGTCCCTGTGCCAACAACTCTAGGGGAAAGTTTGGGATCTAGGAGGATTTCAACAAATATGGGAATCTCATGAGCAGGAGCTCATGAATTGTCTTAGCCGTGAAGTATGATGCAAGATCATTTCTCCACCTCAACACGTGCCAGTTGATTAGCACAAGTCGTGCACATTCAAGGAAGGGAGAGGTGTCACCCTCTCATTTTACCTTTGACAATCTAAGCGTGATCAAGGCATTTAATGTTGACAAGCTGGAAGAGACAAGGTGTGCCTTCGCACAAGCTGGAGATAAGGTCACCATTAAGTGGTTGACGATACAAGGGATCTGCATCTAATTCACATCATATTTCCATCATTGTAATCTGCCTCAGTAGTCAGGCATTTTTGAATGGTGATTAGACACCACTAGATGAGTTTGGAGGGAAGCTCATCGAGCCCCTCTTGTATCAAACTCTTGTATTGTTTCTAGTAGAATAATGAATAGGAGATGCATAGGAAATAGGGATAGAAACATAGAGAGCCGAGACTAAGTCACATTCCGGACTCAACCATTTGTGATTTTACATTCTACCATTAATAGAAAAGGAACAATTTTTTTTTGTTTATCAATTTATGTGTAATGGATGTGAAAATGTTTTTTTGTGAATGTCATTGTTGGCACAGGGTAAGACCCAGGGTTCAACTCTAATAGTGCACCAACAAGCCCTAACTATTGGCCCTTTCGGCAACACCTATGAAGTAGATGCAGTCTCACCTGAAGTAGCAATAGGGGGTTGCAGGACACAGGTGTCTACAACCAGAGGAAATGAAAAGTGGATCCAAGGCAACAACACACAACAACCTAGTTATTATTTATCTCCTTTAAGCCTACTGCGCGTACTATATCTCAGATCTAATACAATGATGCAATAACAGAATAACAGAAAGAAAAAGAACACATCATCAATAACAAATAACAACAAGATATACGTGGTTCACCCTCTCCCTAGGGCTATCTAGACATAACTGTGTTTCTTGATATTTTATGAAAACATACAGTTATGTCTGTGCACTTAGCTTGCATATCTCTCTCCCTCTTTCTCTTCTTTCTCCCCTCCCTGTGCACCTAGCTGCAATGTTGATCTTCACACCCAGCTGAAGATATTACAATATAGACTCTCTCTCAACACACTACTTCCCTTACACAACAATACCCACTCTCTTAACCCACAATGAAAAACTCATAACCAACGAGTGACGAACCCCTCTTCTCTCATATAGGTCCTTATTTATACATTTTGTGACAACGTCTAGGTATCAAAACCCTAGATCTAAAAACCTAGGTGTCTAAAACCCTAGGTCAACTTGACTTGTGTTTTCAGGGCTTCGCCAGCCTATCTTTTCATCTTTTCCACGAGATGCTCCAAAGCATTCGTCAGTGGATTTTTTCGCTTGTTGCGTTGTCCACAATCCATCTTCCTTGCTTATCTGTCTTCCTCGATCTTCTCATTCAATGGCTCGTTTTCCCTTACTTCGCTACTTCTCTTCTACTTCTTTGACCACTTTGACCCAATATAAGTCAATGTGCCTTTCGCGCAGTTTGTAATTCACCTTTCTTCCTTAATCTTCGTTTTCTTCCATAACCAAGGGCCAACAGGCCCCCAACACTCAAATTTGACTCGTCCCGAGGCACTGCAGGTCTGAACCTTCTGTTTCACTTCGGATTCAAACTGCGTGGAGAATCCTGAGCTCTCTAATTTTTTCCTCCCTTCCTTGTGTAGACTATATTTTCTATGTCTGGTACCCAATTTCAATTGCACCTGGTACCTAGACCCTTCTTCTTATGATTTTACTGAGAGTTGTGAGGAATTTGGTTGTCATAATACAATTTCAACCAGCTCCCATTCACTAAACCTTCCTTCCATTCTCCATTCAAAGTCTTCAATTGCGCTTCTCCTCCTTCTGTAACATAGGCAACCTCTATAACACATCTCCTAGGGATCTCATCAGGTCCCATCTTATAAAGTTGTCCACCTATAAGTGAAAAATATAGTAACACAAACTACCAGTTATTTCTTCTGAATGATTCTATATTCGCGAGGTGCGATTCCTGTTGATAGGAATTGGACTATCTCGATGAAGTGATAATCAACCTTTCAGATGGCCAGCAACTGTGCATATGCTAGCATATCTTCCAAACCGGTAGGTTCCTCTCCATGTTCTAACCTAGACAAGTGGTCAGGTCCCTTGTCCATTCTCCCTAGCTTGACCACAATCTCAAAATCATATTCCAAGAATAGCAGTATCCATATGCATATTCTTCCCCCCAACACTGGGGTGTTGACTAGGTATTTCAACATAGAGTGATTAGTGAACATCTTAAAATGTCCTCCTAACAAGTAGTGATGAAATTTCTGCAGCACGTACACCATGGCTAAACCCTCTCTCTTAGTGATAGTGTACTTTATCTCAGTTGTAGAGACATTTATGCTAGTGAAGCCTAACGGATGGTTAATATATCCTGCTTCTGGTTGTGATAAAACTGCTCCTAATGCAATATATGACACATCGACATGCACATGGAATTCCTCACTCCAATCTGGGGAAAATAGAATAGGCATAGCTACCATTTTTTGTTTCAGTGTGTCGAAGCTCTGCTGACATTCCTCTGACCATTGAAACTGACAATATTTATTTAAAAGATTCTCCATGGGTGTTTTTATCTATGCATAGCCCTGGATGAACTTTTTGTAGTATCCAGTATGTCCCAGTGTAGTGCCCAGCTGTGTAACTGAAGTAGTAGGAGGTAGATCAACGATGATGGCAATCTTGGAAGGATATACTAGCAACCCCTGCTTACACACAATATGGCCTAGTAGCACTTCAAAGGGTGAAAAGAAGATACACTTCTTCAGGTTCAGGGAAATCTGGCATTACCTGCACTTATCCAACATTAGTCTTAAACATTCAATATGATTTTTCAATAAGCTAAAAACAGTCCAATCATCAAAATATGATTCCAAAAATTTATGTAAAAATTCTTTGAATGCTTCGACCACCACCCTAGAGAATATGGTTGGTGCATTCTTCAATCCAAAAGGCATCACTATGTACTAGAAAGAACCCCACTCTGTTGAAAATGTGGTCTTATTGTGATCATCCTTAGCAATCCTGATCTGGTGATAACCTGAAAATCCATCTATGAAGGAGTAAACCTCCTGTCCTCCCACATTATCTAGAACTTCATCAATAAATGGTGTAGGGAATGGATCATGCAAACATGCATCATTCAGTTTCCTCAACTCTACACAGATTCTGATCTCTCCTTTCTTCTTATCTTGGACCACCATAGGGCTAATCCATTCTGACTCTTCAACGGGTTCTATGATTCATGCTTCCAACATTATGTCTAATTCAATCTTGAATTTTTGTTTGTACTTGGGATCAAATCTATAGGGTCTCTACTTGACTGGCCTAGCATCTTGTTTCAAGGGGATCTTCATTTCTCCCATGGGCCCTTTAATTTCCTTCATATTGGTAAACTTGGTTGGAAATGATTCATGATATTCATGTAGTAGTTATGTGATCTTATCAATAGTGGAATTATCCAAATAATCTCCAACATTTGCGAGATTAGGTACTTGCTCTGTCCCAATATTAACTTTCTTGATTTTGATTGGATGTCCAATAACAACTAATTTGACTCCTGATCCTTCTATGTATATTTTTCCTTCTGTTTCTGTGATGTTCACATTCCTAGGATCATCGTCTTCATCAGCATTGATATTGTAACAACCTTGCAATTTCTAAAGAGGTGTGATCCATTCATCCTCTTCTTGCTCAACATGGAGGTTAGGTTCCTCCTCAAAGACTTTTTGTCCTACAACTTGTAGAGATTGATCTACTATGGGGTGTTGAATTTCAAATAAAAATGTAGCTAAAAAGTTCTGAGTCATACCGTGTCAATCTGCAGTGGTGAGGCACATTTCTTCTTGAAGATACCATTTAATAGGTGTTGTGTCCAAAGTGTTAATGAATTTATGCACCCACTAATATTGAGGGATTATTCTCCAGGCCTCCTTGCAACTTTGCACATGGTCCTTTGGACAACTCTAACCTTTTTATCGAATTTCACACCCTTATACTTGTTCTCAAAAGCGCACTGTCATCAAAGTGTGACATTGCACCCACTCCATGATGTTCTTTTTGTGTGTTCCCCACCATCATGTTGGTGTTTCTTTCAAAGATTCATCTAGTTCCAACAACCTATGTTTTACTGGTACAATTTCTTCAAATTCCAATAATAAAGTTTCTAAATGATTTAAACCATCAAATGTGGGAAAATTACTTACTTATGTGCCAATCCAGCAAACTTCCTTGGTCAATCTAGTACATCTCTGCGCAGAAACTTCATATATTTTATTCTGCCAATTCTCTAGTGCTTCTTTCGAATTTGATGAGCATGTGTTGTCACTTCGCCAGCTTAAATTCCCATCTTCCATAGGGTTAATGTAATATTGTTGTCTTGCTATCAATTTTTATATATTATCTAGTTCGTATGTGCGGTCTTCTTCTCTAATGGGTTATGTGTATATATGACCTTCATTAGGATCGAGAGGTGCAATGACCCTAAGGCCATCACCTTCAAATGTCACTCTTCTTTTCTTTCATTCAATGACAGTGGAATTTTTTAAATCCCAATCAATTCCTAACAACATAGGATAAGGACAACTATCGTCAACTATCTCAATCACCTCAAATTTTGCAAACGTCCTTACCCCATTGATGTCCATAGGGACATACTCTGGTCTTCCAAAGGGACTTACTTCTTGCTGATTAGCCTAATAGGGGAATAAATCAACTTAGGTTTTCCCATGAGTGCCCAGGTCTGCTTCGTCAATGCATTGACTTCTGACCCTAAGTTAAGGACCACATAATCTATGTCATAATATCAAATCTAATCATTAAGGTGTAATTCTTTATTTCTCCTTCTCTTTTTGGATACTTGATGTATTGCCTTATTCAGAAGAGGAGATATCCTACCTATCTCATAATGTATGATCATTTTTTTTAGTTCTTGTACATCTCTTTCATCCTTAATCAAATTAATGCAAGTACATAAGAATTCCATAAGATTTCTTACCTCTTTTCCTTCTCCTGGCGAAGCAGGCTGATCAAATGCCAAAGGCATTCCACATTCTCTTAATTTTGGTCATGTCTTTGATGAAGAATCCTAATCTCTTCTGAATTCTCTTCTTTCCTCTTCAAACGTCTACTTTTCTTCCCTCGGATCAAACAATTGTGTCTTCTCTACAACTCTTATGACCCTTGATTCTTCTGTAGTCTTTCCTAGGGTCACTTTGTCTTCTCCTATAACAACACCTCCTCTAGTGATAACAACGACTCTGGGATCCTCTCCACGAGGTTATTCTGAGATTACTTGTACTTGTTGGTTTCCTCCTCATCTCTCCTGAAGTTTGGTTAACAGCACGGGACAATATTCAATGACATGTTCAAATGAGTTGCAGTAGTTGCAAGTGGTATAAGGGTTCTGACCGTCCCTTGCCAAATGTTCTGGTTGTGTGAAGTTATAACAAATGATCTAACCTCGACCTCGAACCATGCCTCATCCTCGTCCTCTTCCTCTAAATACACCACGATGGTTGAAGTTTCCTCTTCCTAGGGAATTAAAATGCATAGCATTTCCTTCCTGTTGTACTTCAACTTGAATCCTATATGTATCTCTTGATATTTCTTGAAAGAGGTCATAATCCCTACAATCCTTCTCATCGTACGCCATAGATTTATAGAATGTGCAGTGAAGGTTTTTAAGTGTCTGGATATATTTTTTCATGTAATAGCATTCACCAGGGCGATGTCTATTTCTACATACCTCGCACCGGGGTAGACTAACCTGATTCAAAGGGATCAAATCTCTAGAATCCAAGTACTCATGAAATAGGGGACAGTGCTCCTTATCATGGCCTTTTGATTTGCATCTAATACACCAAATGTCATCTCTTTTATCTTTTCCATTGTCTTTCTTCATATCTTCAACCTGCATAGATAAGCTAGTTAGTTGACTCAAAATTTGACTCATACCTGAGCTCTATTCTCCCATAGTGGTTGATTCTAGTTTCATGGTGATCTTCAATGCCTCAGCCTACGAAGCAATCTTCGGTTGCATCAGAGGAACTCTAATGTGTGGTAAGTGGGCAGCAATGCACCATTCCTTTTTCTTCTCATCTGGGATCTGAAAACTCAACCGACCTGTCAAGCTCTTAAACCTCTGATCAAACTCCCAAACATGTTCAACTACTCTCTGCTTGATTTCTTTCAGTTCTGTAATACACTGCGACTCGGACTTGGGTTTCTTGAATTTTGTGCTTAGTGAAGTCTTGATATCATTCAACGGTTTAGGTTGTGCAACTCCTTTAACAAACTTCATGTACCAGCTCAGTTTGTGGTCTCTCAAGGTAGTACTAAATTGAGCTCTCTTAATTTCTTTGTCACTGACTTGCTTAATACTCCATACAACTTCTCATAAGAACTAGTTTTGATCAGGATATTCAGATCCATCTCCTCTAAATATAGGTAGCCTCATTTCATCTTCCATAGATCTCCCTAGGTTTCTTGACTGATTATGTACTAAAATAGTGGTAACAGTTCTCTGAGTGCTTTGATAACTTTGACTACTTTGGTTACTTAATGTTGCTAGAACAACAGGAGGAGTAATAGTACGTACTTTGATAGTCAACGCATTTCCTAAAGTTTCTAATTCTTCTCGGCAAGGTTGTTCAGTATTCTCTTCCTCTGCTCCAGTAGATCCTGACTCTTCCTCATTCAATAACTCTTCTTCTTCTCCACTGTAGAACTCTTTGTCATGTGTCATTGGTTCGTGATTTAGCTCAAACAAGTTCACCATAGGAACCTCTCTAAAGGTTCTCCCGTTGTGCGTATGTCCAGCCTTTGTGTCGTTGTTGCTTTCTGAGTTCTTGTACATTAGCTTTTCAATCCGACCAATTACTGTATCTTCAAGATGTTTTTCTCATGCAATAGCATCTTGATATTCAACTTCAAAAAGTGTAAAATTTTTCCTCTAGGTCCCTTAAAGAAATATCTCTCTTCTTGGCTATATGACTCTACTCTGTCAATAAAAAACTCAGTAATCTACCCTCCAATGGTGCTATCAAACCAGTGATATACTTCTCTTGACATGACTTTATCAACTCTCTTGATCTTCTTGATCAACGTCGACATCCAAACAACAAGTGGTCTAGATATGATTTCAAACTGTGTATCTTCTAACCTGACTAGCTACTCATATAGTTCCTTATGAATTCCTCCAAAGAAAATCTTGTGTATATCAGTGAAGATATACCTTCCCAACCAATCCTCTGTACTTATATTAGGGTTTTTATTATGAGCCTCAGTGAAGTCATTTTCTCATTCTTCTATCCACTTCTGAATCTCTGTCTTTGATGGAAACCACCTTGACATTCCCTCAAGAAGATCTCGGTACTAGCAACGGAACCATTTGTTGGCACAGTGGCCGACCTAGGGTTAAACTCTAACAACGCACCAAAAATCCTTAACTACTGGCCCTTTTGGTAACACTTGTGAAGTAGATGCAGTCTCACCCAAAGTAGAAATAGGGAGTTGCAGGACACAGGTGTATACAACCAAAAGAAATGCAAAGTGGATCCAAGGCAACAACACACAACAACCTAGTTATTCTTTATCTCTCTAAGCCTATTGCACGTACTATATCTCATATCTAATACAATGATGCATTAACAGAATAAAAGAAAGCAAAAGAACACAACATCAATCACACAGAACAACAAGATATGTGTGGTTTACCCTCTCCCTAGGGCTACGTCCACAGAACTACGTTTCTTGATATTATATGAAAACATACAATTCTATCTGCACACTTAGCTTGTAGATATCTCTCTCTTTCTCTTATTTCTCCCCTCCCTGCACACAATACAGATTCTCTCGACACACTACTTCCCTTACAGAACAATACCCACTCTCTTAACCCACAATGACAAACTCATAACCAACTACGAACAACCAACGAGTGATGAACCCCTCTTCTCTCATCTAGGTCCTTATTTATGCATTTCATGAAAACGTCTAGGTATCAAAACACTAGATCCAAAACCCTAGGTGTCTAAAACCCTAGGTCAACTTGACCCACATTTTCAGAGCTTCGCTAGCCTATCTTTCCTTCTTTTCCACGAGATGCTCCAAAGCATCCATCGATGGCTTTTTTCACTTGTTGAGTTGTCCATGATCCATCTTACTTGCTTATCTATCTTCCTCGATCTTCTTGTTCAACGACTCATTTTCCCTTACTTCCCTGCTTCTCTTCTACTTCTTTGACCACTTCGACCCAATATCAGTCAATGTGCCTTCCACACCGTTCGTACTTAGCCTTTCTTTCTTAATATTCACTTTCTTCCATAACCAAGGGCCAATATTCATTCGTACGCATTTGAGCAGTAGATGTATGTTAGAAATCGTCTGCAAGGATAGAGATATGATTTTCTATCTTTGAGTTTGTTGGATTAAGTTTGGTTCTCTCGTCTAAGTGCAAGGAGTGCGCAACAGAGGGTGGAAAATCTATGATTTGATGCAAGGAGTGTGTTTCTGAACTCAGTGGAGTGAGAAGAGAAGTTTCTAGGAGGGAATACTAGGATAATTCAAAGAATCGGGAGGAAATTTCAAGGTGATTAAGTACCTTGGAAAGGAAGACTGTGTAGGAGGAAACACAGTGCCGAGTTACTGAACACTCTGTAACACTCTACTAGGAGAGCATAGAGAAAGTATGAGAGCGTACTCGAGCAACAAATTCTGAAGTGTTGGAATTCTTAAGAGAACCCTAGGGTTGTTAAGAAATCTGAGGGAGGAAGGCATTGCAAGAGTGCATCGACAAAGGAAAGGAGATGCCTTAAGACCTTTAGGAAGGATAAGAGAGAAGTCGTTGAAAATTTGAGTCAAGCGCAAGGAGTGTGCCAAGGACATTGTAAGTTCATGTTACAAAGCTCAAGAGGAAGGGTGTTAAGCTTCCAGGAGGGAAAGATAAATTCCACTGAAGGATACAAAGGAATTGATAACCTTGGAAGTTTTCAAGTCGAGCAAAGTCGCAAAAGATGATCCCTATTATTTTCGGCACGAAATGAGAGCGGAGATATAATAAATAAATGCACAGAGATATCGCAGATATTCAATAATATAACATAACTGTATCAGATATGCAACCATAAACACAGATATACAGTAATACATGATTTCTATTAATGAAAGAAATGTACAGAGACTGTAAAATACAGAGTGAAAGACTCGCTAGAATGGTGGCAGCTTATCTCTGAGAAGAGATGTGAAAGATACTCACATTCTCAAAAAGATGGTTACAATCAGGCTCTAAAGGCCCTTTTACAATAAAAGGGAATGCCAAAATTCCTATACATCCAAAAACCTAACCCTAGGAGATGAAGCGCCAAAAGTCATGTGGGCCCCATTTGGGTAAGTTAGTACATCAACTTCCTGGGGTCATAACTTTTGCATACGATCTCCGTTTTAGGCGTATGATAGCTCGTTGGAAAGGTATCATTGAGGATATTCATTTTGGGGGCTCAATTATTCCTTCAACTATCATTGAGAACCTCTATCTCGAAAAACCTTCATTTAGGCCCTCAAAATGGCCCTGGAAGTTAAAACCTACTAAAAATAGTAAATTGTCAAAATTGCCAGAAAGTTGTTTTGAGCTAGTTGGAAAAGGTGGGTGGCCACCGACATCCACCTGGATCAATCCTCCCTCCTTAGGAAGCAATGGTCTCCATTGCGTTGAGTTCCTGGAGGAGAAGGAAAAGCGTTTGTTGAATCTGCATCTCGGTGAGCTACCTGTCTTGTTGGAGACGTTGCACTGCTCAGTTTATGGAAGTCTATCATGAACCCGTTGAGGTTGAGGTTGTTCAACAAGTCAGCCTTCATGAGAGGATGTTGTGCAGAAGGAATCTTTTCATTTTGTTGCAGCCTTTTTGACCTACTTCTGTAGGATAGAAGGTGCTTGGGGCGAGGCTGTAGTGGTTGCAGTGTCCTTCTGTTCTCCTTTTGAACAGATTGTGAAGAAGCTAAATTTTGCAGTATGAGATACTACTTTGCGACACTTTTTAGGTGGAATAGTAGTGGGAACTACCTCTCGTATTCTATAGAGATGACCCCCCAAAGTGACAATAACACTATGAGGTCGAGACTCATAAATAGCATGGCGCTTCCACATATATGGTTGGCCCAAGAGAACATCATAGACATACAGTGGGGAAACATCACATAATACCTCATCCTTGAAGGGTTGGATGCCATATGACACTCGACACTGTTGGCTGACACGAAGATCTCGTCGTTGGCGAAGCCACCCGATGTTGTATGGCTATGGGTGTGGTGTTGTCGACAATCCCAACTGTTTGACAACCTCTGCTGAGATGAGGTTCTTTTGGATTCCGCTATCAACAATAAAATGCAGCCGGGTCCCCTTCACCCACATCTGTGAATGAAAAAGGTTCTCCCCCTCTTCAGGATTTGTTGGTTCTTCTGGTTGAATTGTTGCGGTCGCGACAATAGCAGTGGGGTCTGCATCAATGATCTATCCTTTACTGGTATTTTCATAATCAGATTCGGAATCAGGGTTCGGCTCCTTGTCTTTGATCTCGGCCACCAATGATTGTTTTGAGTGACATTCATCGGTGTTGTTCCAGGGGATTTTGTGGAAATCACACCATTTTTTGGTGTCCTTCTTTGTCTTCCCGTGACCCTTCTTTTCCTGTGTCTTGGATTGGTTTTCGGGAGACTGTTTGTTAGGGTTCTCTTTGTCATACTTTGGTTGTTGCGGATTTTCATACCCAAACTCTTGTTTGTTCTGGTGCTTAAATTTCTGCTCGATTTTAACAACATATCGATAGGCATCACCGAGTGATGAGATGTCTAGAAAATCCATTTTAGGTTGGATGTATCTGTGTAGAGCCCCATGTTATTTCAGAACCAAATGTCACTCGCAGTCTTTGATACCCATATTGGTGCATAAGGTATGGAAGGTATTGGTGAAATCTGGAACTACTTGGCCCCTCTCTTGCCACAGTGTGGTCCATCTCATGTACTGATCCTCATAGTTGCCCACAGGGTAATACTGTTCCTTTACCGCATCCACAAAAAAATCCCAAGTGGGATCGGCCCCATATATTCCAGACTCCTTTGTGGAACTTTTCTCCCAGTAAGTTTCCCACCAATGTTTGACGTGAGGGAGAGCTTTAAGGAGTGCGAAGGTGATCTTTTATTTGTTGGAAAAATTGTGAACAGAGAAATAACCTTCTAGCAGAGTTAACTATTTTTCTAGGGCTTCTACATCTACCTGTTCTTCAAATACAGGAATATCAAAATTAACTTGTACCTTGAAAGGTTAGGTGCCTCCAAAGTGGCCGCTTGATGAAGATTTTCCTGATGCTATCGGCAGGCATTAAAGGATGTGGGAAAAATTCTCCATCATTTTGTCCCTCTGTCGCGTGAGATCTTGCTCAAGCAACAGATTGATAGGATCGTCTGCTCCATCATTTTTCTTTTCTTCCTCCATTGAGGGTTTCTTGGGTGTGCGAGAGTGATTTTCTTCAAGAGAGACAAGATCGAGACCCAACTTTCTATACTCGGACCTCGTCGGGGACATGCACTGAAAAAAACGATCAAGAGCAGCCTGCTCTGATACCACTGATCCGGATTATTTTCGACACGAAATGAGAGCGGAGATATAATAAAGAAATGCACAGAGATATCGTAGATATTCAATAATATAACAGAAATGTATCAAATATGAAACCATAAACACCGATATACAGTAATACATGATTTCTATTAATGAAAGAAATGTACAAAGACTGTAAAATACAGAGTGAAAGACTCGCTAGAATGGTGGCAGCTTATCTCTGAGAAGAGATGTGAAGGCTACACGCATTTGCAAGAAGATGGTTACAATGAGGCTCTGAAGGCCCTTTTACAATAAACGGGAATGTCAAAAGTCCTATAGATCCAAAAACCTAACCCTAGGAGATGAAGCGCCAAAAGTCATGTGGGCCCCGTTTGGGTAAGTTAGTACATCAACTTCCCGGGGTCGTAAATTTTGCATACAACCTCCATTTTAGGCGTATGATAGCTCGTTGGAAAGGTATCATCGAGGAGATTCATTTTGGGGGATCAATTATTCCTTCGACTATCATTGAGAACCTATATCTCGAAAAACCTTCATTTAGGCCTTCAAAATGGCCCCGGAAGTTAAAACCTGCTAAAAATAGTTAATTGTCAAAATTGCCAGAAAGTTGTTTTGAGCTAGTTAGAAAAGGTGGGTGGCCATTGATATCCACCTGGATCAAAAGAGTTGCACAGAACTCTATAAGGAGTGAAGAAGAAGTTCGAGAACAACTTAAGTCTCAAGGAGGAAATTTCACTAAGTGTGCAAAAGGTGGTAGAGGACTTGTAAAGTCCCGAAGACCATGAAAATAATCCATTGTCAGAGGAGACAAGTGGAAAAAGATCGAGAAATACGGGAGCTAGTGATTCAGAAGGTTTTCCAAGAGCAAACAAAGAACCTCGCGAAGAGCGAGTTGAATCCAGATTGTTAGATCTGGAAGAGACACATGGAGTGGGATCAACACTTCGTTGGTTCTCAAATCGAGATAAATAGACATAGGATATGTGAAAACTCTCAAATAACAGAGTCTAAAACGATTGTGGTTGTTGATCAGAAGGAGGGACGGGGACCGTTGATCCTTGCACTATCAGAATTCGCGATTCGGAGTTCGGGGATGTGAGATTTGGTTGTTGGGGAAAGAGTCGAAGCTCTAAGTGCCTTGTGTGGTGGAGCCGCGAGACACAATTTGAGGTCACACGATAGAAAGGGCCTATACTGAAGAGAAAGAGAGGACATTTTATAGAATTTTTGGGTTCCAGCAAGGAGCCTAAGAGTCAATCTGACTTGGGTGTGAACGATCCTAGACCAGGAGGTTGAGCAACCCCGAAGGAGACAAGAAGGGGCTGGGGTCTACAGAAAAACTACACCATGTGAACCAAAGGAACAATCCCAACAACCAATAATGACCACACATAATGAACAACAACCACCCATAGGAACAATAATGATGAAGAGGGGGATATCCACACAAAATTATTAGAAACAATTCATGCACCTAATAGACTACTGAATCCTTGGCTCCAATAGAGATGTCACACTCCCACAAAATCCTAGGGAGAGGGAAAATATCGATGAGAGAAGAGAGTGACTAATGTGCACAATAAAAACAAAACAACCCACGATCCCCAACAAGCATCCAACAACACTGTCACCTTCCCACACAATGCCAACCAAAAACAAACATTGTTATGTAGGGAAATAACCACACAAATGCAACAACCAACATTGCATGCTTTCAACAATTCAATGAACCCTCAATTCCAAAAACACCCTTAAATGCCCACACAACACCAAGCAACACAAATGAGTATGGAAAATGATGACAATAGCTAGCAATTGCCACACCACATAAAGACAATACCAACGAGTACATGTAGATTCCAAAAACCTCAATTTTAGAGACAAAGCAAGAGTTAATAACATTCCTAAGTTGTATGTTAGTATCAAATTTAGAGGAATTTAGAGTGAAAGAGATTCTGAAGACAATGCTAACAAGAAAAAGTGGGAATCTTCATTCCTTAGTTCCAAACACTAAGTCAACTTCGAGCAAAATCCCAAATACCCTAGAATGGAAAAGGTTCGCAATACTCTGGAATGGAGGAGGTTCCACATACACCTCCATTGAATGAGGTGCATTGAATGGACATGCCTCGAGAAGGGTGGAGAACCAAACTCCCATCACGCTCCAGTGCAACCAAAAATGACCACACAAAATGAACAACAACCACCCATGAGAATCAACAAAATGTTCCGAAGAGAACATTGTCGAATTTCAACAATTGAAATACCACTGGAAACACCCTCACACTCCCATGAAATATCAATTAGAGGGAAAACACTAACGAGTAAACACAACACCAAGAAAAATCGAAGAAGCCATTAGATTAATCCAACAACACCCTCACCCTCCCACACAACATCGACCAAAGGAAGAATACTAATGAAAAGGGAGATAGCCATGCAAAATAATTCATCTACAGTGTATACACCCAACAAAATAATGAATCCTTAGCTCCAACAACACCCTCACACTCCCACACAACACCAAGGAGAGGAACAACACAATAACCCACAATCTCCGACAAGCATCCAATAACACCCTCACCTTCCCACACAACAATGAATAGAACAACAATGATGATGATGAGAAACATAGCCACATATAACATTTCACCAATCTTACATGCATATAATAGCATATCCAACCATTGACTCCAACATCACCCTCACACTCCCACACAACACTAAGAAACACTAATGATCAAGGACTATGAAATCACCTAGTGAAATCCATAGACTACAAAGGTAATGTCGACGAGCATAGACAAAATCTCAACAACACTCTCTAGTTGCAAGGTGAAATCACAGTTTTAGGAGAGAAAAATGTTAGGGTCTCTAGAGACAACATCGAAAAGAATAAATGAAATACCCAAAGTTCATAATGCTCCATAATGGTGGAGGTTCTAGTGATCACCATCCATTGAATAAGGTGTATTCAATGGACACACTTTGAGGATTCAGGAGGGTGGAGCATTCATTAGGAGAATTTTGAAGTAAAAAATGGGCCTCAAAACAAAAAATGTACTATCAAAATAAACTTTAAAAGAACCAATAGGATTCAATATGATGATGCCAGCCATAATAATAAACATTGTTGGAGGGAAAGGAAGAAAACTATTTATTTTATTTTATTTTTGACTTATCTCCTTGTGGTTTTACTCAAATTTCAAGTGTAGGCACTTATTGGATGCATAATTAAATCTTGCATCCAACAAGTATGCACTATGCATACTTTTCATAGACCTAAAATGAGATAAATTGGATGTTATATACCTAATCCTTAGGGATTGAGGTACATTGTAAATATCCTTGTAAATATTAAGCTAGGAGAAATACAAAGAGTCATAAGTGAATAGAAGCCATTCAGACCTCTTGGAAGATAAAAAAGGCCACTTCCTCTTGTATATATGCATGATGTGAGTTAATGAAATAAATCATATGTGGAGTTACGTATTCATTTTGTCCATACCTGGACTAGAAGTTGTATTAGAGTCGGTTCTAACTCCATGATTCTTTCCTCTCCTAGGCGTTTCATTCCCCCGTGTGAAACAATGTCCCTTTGTAGGTCTGTCTCTCTATTTATTCCTTTTGAGGTATGTCATTACTCTATTGTTCCCTCATATCTACGTAGTTATTAGGGTTTCCTCCACAAATTTTCGCACTCATCCTCTCTTACACACGTTGTTAGGATATTTAGACACTTAGGAGTTAGTTAAGATCTACTTGGTCTAATATGTCATTAGGTAAAAGTGTGTTTCTTAGTGTGTTTCTTTAGTATGCATTAGTATGCATTTGTAGTTAGGAAATCCAACGGTCACGATATGTTCCCGACATAGAGTGATCCGACAGCTCATACTCTCCTCGATCTTAACGGCCATTGATCCATGGATTAACACCCAATTGGTCCATGATCTCTATTTAAAGAGCATGGAGGGTCATTTTCTGATGATCGATTGTGAGAAACTCTCTTGTAAAATATCTCTGTAATCGTTTTCTTTGCATTAATAAACTGCTCCAAGTGGCCGCGTTGGCTGGGGCTGTGGATGTTTCCCCGTAGGGGTTTTACCACATGAAAACATCGGTGTGTTAATCTTTGATCTGGTTATGTGAGTGGTCACTGAAGGTGTTCATCCTCTGTTGGAATACATGTGTTGTCGAACATGGTATCAAAGCCTGTTTGAAGACCCTCTCCTATTGTAGATCAAGATCGTGAAGCTGAGGTGCCTCATTTCCATTTTCTGGCATTTCTGTACATTTCTGGGCTGAGAGGAATGTTCCATTGTGTTCGAAGCACTCGTTTCATTTAGGAAAACTTTTCATTTCACTTGAAAAGGTTTTTGTTTGCCCAATATACGACCATTACAGTCAGATCCGGAGGTATGAAGCCTAAATACGCATTTTTTAAATTTCTGCAAAGTTTCATTTTGATTTTATTTCGGTTTGTATATTTTATTTTCGAGTTGCTACTATTTTATCTCTATGTATGCTCTTTTCCCTGTGCCCTCTGTGGTCTCAACAAATCAGAAACAGATAGGAAAAGATGCATCTTCTGGGTAAGCTAACCGAGATCTAACCCTTTTTGTCATCGAGAAGCAAAATTTTAGCGAAATTTTTTTCTTGTGTGAAAAGAGTTTTTTCTTAGCACGCTTTCCAAGGCCATCTTCAACAACAACAACAACAACAACAACAACACCCCAAATCCTCCTTTTGAACATTACAATATGTTTTGCTAGACCATTTGGTTAAAACTTGCCTTATTAAGTAAGAGGTCTTGAGTTCAAGTCTCTCTTTTGTTACTTTTTTTGAAAAAG
>JZKD02S0697244.1:0-15228 GCA_000966675.3 Picea glauca | reverse complement strand
GTTTTCTAGTTTAAGTTGCGCAAATGTGAAATGTCCTTGAACTCACCCTGAAAAAATTTTGGTCGATGCAGATTCAATTATATAGGATGGTTAGGACTTGAGGAAATCAAGGCAAAGGGGCATCGATGGAGACACTGCCAACACCGCCAGTTGTGCCGCCACCATCGCCTGAACTAGCTCTCATACTACGCTCTTTGGAGGCCATAAATGAGACTTTAAAGAGGCGTCAACTAGCAGGGATTGAAGTGGATCCCCCACCATATGGAATGGGTAATCCAGAAGTGTTGAGGGATTCAGGGGGAGGACCTCCACTTGAAGACATCATTAGAGAACTGCAAAAGATCAAACTTCCAGAGTTTGTTGGGCGTCATGCCAATGAACGTGTCGAGGCATGGTTGGAAGGCATGACAAGGTGTTTTGTCTCAAGAGACTATGCGTCCACTTGAAAGGCGAAGATAGTGATTTTGCAGTTGAGAGACAGTGCCTTGAACTGGTGGGGCAACCTGGAAAGGAAACTACATCTTACTTCGGACACCGTATCTTGGGAACTTTTCTAGGAGAGGTCCCGAAGGAAATATCTACCAGCTTACTATGAGGAACAACAGGTGGGATCATTTCATGCTCTAGTACATGGAAACAAGACCATAGAAGAATACGAGATCAGGTTTATGGAATTGGTCAAATATGTTTCATATATGGATAATGACCAATGACACGGAGAACGATTTTTCTATGGGTTAAACCCTAAGATAAGGGCTATGGTGCGGATGTGGAAACCATATTCAGTAGCAGAAGCGGTGGAAAATGTTTTTTATGCGGAGGAACACATGAACTTAAATGGAGGTATTAGTCTAACTTTCCGCATCGTCCTAGATTCGTGGGGAAGGCCGCTAGGAAATTTTTCAGGGGAGGGGGCTCAAGGCCACCTCCATATGGTAATAGATCCGCAACAAGGATAGTCGCCATAGGTATTTCAATGGTATCGAGTGCAACATCTCGTTCATCATCGACACAGGCAGGTCCATGACCATCTCAGGGGACAACTGGTAGGGGCATGGGTTCCACGGGAAGGAACTCATTTCAAGGACAGTCACAGAACAGTGCGTAGGTTCAATCCCGTGTTACCTGTTGGGGCTGCAGAGGACTCCATTACCAGCATGATTTTCCATAGTTACAATCAATATTTGTACATAGAGAAGGAAAGGCCCTGATGGGAAGAGAAAGTGGAAGCCACCAGATTTACACAACTGTTAATAATCGACAAGCAGAACATTAATCAATGGTGGTGGAGTCATCAGGTACGCTAAATCATATCAACGCTAAGATTTTATTTGATTATGGTGCTACAGATAGTTTCATTTCACCATTTGCATTAGAAAAGAGTGGGTTGGCAGCCTACGAGCACGATGACTTTAAACAAGTCGAGATGACCTCGGGGGAAAAACAAGCGGTAGGACCTAGTGTTGATAATTGTATCGTAGACCTAGGAGTGTGTACTACCAAATTGAAGGTTTACGTTACTGCTCTCAGTGCGTATGACCTAATCATTGGAATGGATTGGTTAGAATCTCATCGAGCTTTGGTAGATTGTTTCGCAAAAAGGGTGATTTGTGTCAACGATGAAGGAAGACTAGTAGAGATCCACAGTGTACAGAGACGAGTGTCTCTACACTTTATCTCAACTATGAAGGTTAAACGATGCATGAGGCAAGGGTGTNGTTTATGGAATTGGTCAAATATGTTTCATATATGGATAATGACCAATTACAGGGAGAACGATTTGTCTATGGGTTAAACCCTAAGATAAGGGCTATGGTGCGGATGTGGAAACCATATTCATTAGCATAAGCAGTGGAAAATGTTTTTTATGCGGAGGAACACATGAACTTAAATGGAGGTATTAGTCTAACTTTCTGCATCGTCCTGGATTCGTGGGGAAGGCCGCTAGGAAATTTTTCAGGGGAGGGGGCTCAAGGCCACCTCCATATGGTAATAGATCCGCAACAAGGATAGTCGCCATAGGTATTTCAATGGTAGCGAGTGCAACATCTCGTTCATCATCGACACAGGCAGGTCCATGACCATCTCAGGGGACAACTGGTAGGGGCATGGGTTCCATGGGAAGGAACTCATTTCAAGGAAAGTCACAGAACAGTGCGTAGGTTCAATCCCGTGTTATCTGTTGGGGCTGCAGAGGACTCCATTACCAGCATGATTTTCCATAGTTACAATCAATATTTGTACATAGAGAAGGAAAGGCCCTGATGGGAAGAGAAAGTGGAAGCCACCAGATTTACACAACTGTTAATAATCGACAAGCAGAACATTAATCAATGGTGGTGGAGTCATCAGGTACGCTAAATCATATCAACGCTAAGATTTTATTTGATTATGGTGCTACAGATAGTTTCATTTCACCATTTGCATTAGAAAAGAGTGGGTTGGCAGCCTACGAGCACGATGACTTTAAACAAGTCGAGATGACCTCGGGGGAAAAACAAGCGGTAGGACCTAGTGTTGATAATTGTATCGTAGACCTAGGAGTGTGTACTACCAAATTGAAGGTTTACGTTACTGCTCTCAGTGCGTATGACCTAATCATTGGAATGGATTGGTTAGAATCTCATCGAGCTTTGGTAGATTGTTTCGCAAAAAGGGTGATTTGTGTCAACGATGAAGGAAGACTAGTAGAGATCCACAGTGTACAGAGACGAGTGTCTCTACACTTTATCTCAACTATGAAGGTTAAACGATGCATGAGGCAAGGGTGTCGAATTTATGTCGTTCAAGCAGTGAATGACAAGAATGGACCCTCCGAACGAGTTTCCAGGGTTACCTCCTGAGAGGGAGCTTGATTTTACTATTGAGCTAAAACCTGGTGTAGAACCAATTTTCAAGACTTTGTATAGGATGAAAGTGATAGAACTTTGTGAGTTGAAAATGCAGTTGAAAGAGTTACTGGACTTAGGGCTAATAAGGCCCAGTGTCTCACCTTGGGGTGCCCCAGTAATTTTTGTAAAGAAGAAGGATGGTTCCTTACGATTCTGTATAGATTACAAGGACTTGAACCATGCTACAGTGAAAAATAGGTACCCAATGTCGTGAATAAATGACCTCTTTGATCAGATGAAAGGAGTAGTGGTATTCTCAAAGATTGATTTGTGATCAGGGTATCACCAGTTAAGGATTAAGGAAGTCGATATTCCTAAAAATGCCTTTCGAACTTGGTTTGGGCATTATGAGTTTGTTGTAGTACCTTTTGGATTGACCAATGCACCAACAGTATTCATGAGCCTCATGAATGGTGTATTCCAGAAGTACTTAGATCATTTTGTACAAGTATTTCCATATGATATCCTCATCTATTCTAAGAATGAAAGAGAACATGAGGAACACTTCTGAGTGGTGTTGTCCTGCCTTATAGAGAACAAATTGTATGGGAAGTTTTAGAAGTGTTCCTTCTTCCAGAAAGAAATTCACTATCTAGGTCATATCATTTTGAGAAAAGGAATCTTTGTGGACCCAGAAAAGGTAAAGGCCATTATGGAATGGCCAGTGCCGAAAAATGCTCATGAGGTAAGAAGCTTCATGGGGATAGCAGGTTATTATCAGAGATTTGCGGAAGGATTCTCTAAAATAGAGAAACCTATCACCACTTTGCAGTGCAAGGGGGTCAGGTATGAATGGATAGAAGAATGTGATAGTGAATTCATTGAGCTTAAGAGGTTACTAACTAGTGCGCCAATTCTACGAGTGTCGGATATGGAAAAGGACTTCATAGTCTGCANCTGTTGGGGCTGCAGAGGACTCCATTACCAGCATGATTTTCCATAGTTACAATCAATATTTGTACATAGAGAAGGAAAGGCCCTGATGGGAAGAGAAAGTGGAAGCCACCAGATTTACACAACTGTTAATAATCGACAAGCAGAACATTAATCAATGGTGGTGGAGTCATCAGGTACGCTAAATCATATCAACGCTAAGATTTTATTTGATTATGGTGCTACAGATAGTTTCATTTCACCATTTGCATTAGAAAAGAGTGGGTTGGCAGCCTACGAGCACGATGACTTTAAACAAGTCGAGATGACCTCGGGGGAAAAACAAGCGGTAGGACCTAGTGTTGATAATTGTATCGTAGACCTAGGAGTGTGTACTACCAAATTGAAGGTTTACGTTACTGCTCTCAGTGCGTATGACCTAATCATTGGAATGGATTGGTTAGAATCTCATCGAGCTTTGGTAGATTGTTTCGCAAAAAGGGTGATTTGTGTCAACGATGAAGGAAGACTAGTAGAGATCCACAGTGTACAGAGACGAGTGTCTCTACACTTTATCTCAACTATGAAGGTTAAACGATGCATGAGGCAAGGGTGTTGAATTTATGTCGTTCAAGCAGTGAATGACAAGAATGGACCCTCCGAACGAGTTGCCAGGGTTACCTCCTGAGAGGGAGCTTGATTTTACTATTGAGCTAAAACCTGGTGTAGAACCAATTTTCAAGACTTTGTATAGGATGAAAGTGATAGAACTTTGTGAGTTGCAAATGCAGTTGAAAGAGTTACTGGACTTAGGGATAATAAGGCCCAGTGTCTCACCTTGGGGTGCCCCAGTAATTTTTGTAAAGAAGAAGGATGGTTCCTTACGATTCTGTATAGATTACAGGGACTTGAACCATGCTACAGTGAAAAATAGGTACCCAATGCCGTGAATAGATGACCTCTTTGATCAGATGAAAGGAGTAGCGGTATTCTCAAAGATTGATTTGTGATCAGGGTATCACCAGTTAAGGATTAAGGAAGCCGATATTCCTAAAAATGCCTTTCGAACTTGGTTTGGGCATTATGAGTTTGTTGTAGTACCTTTTGGATTGACCAATGCACCAACATTATTCATGAGCCTCATGAATGGCGTATTCCAGAAGTACTTAGATCGTTTTGTACAATTATTTCCAGATGATATCCTCATCTATTCTAAGAATGAAAGAGAACATGAGGAACACTTCTGAGTGGTGTTGTCCTGCCTTATAGAGAACAAATTGTATGGGAAGTTTTCGAAGTGTTCCTTCTTCCAGAAAGAAATTCACTATCTAGGTCATATCATTTCGAGAAAAGGAATCTTTGTGGACCCAGAAAAGGTAAAGGCCATTATGGAATGGCCAGTGCCGAAAAATGCTCATGAGGTAAGAAGCTTCATGGGGATAGTAGGTTATTATCAGAGATTTGTTGAAGGATTCTCTAAAATAGAGAAACCTATCACCACTTTGCAGTGCAAGGGGGTCAGGTATGAATGGACAGAAGAATGTGATAGTGAATTCATTGAGCTTAGGAGGTTACTAACTAGTGCGCCAATTCTACGAGTGTCGGATATGGAAAAGGACTTCATAGTCTGCACGGATGCCTCGAAGCAAGGGTTGGGGGCTGTGCTAATGCAATATGGAGGAGTGATAGCTTATGCATCAAGGAATTTGAAGAAACATAAGGAGTTTATCTTGTGAAACTTTGAGCCCAAACTTTGGGGGCACTATCTTGTGGGGCGAAACTTTGAGCCCAAAACAGACCATCAAATTTTAAAACATCTCTTCACTCAAAGGGATCTGAATTTCAGGAAAAGGTGATGGAGTGATTTTATGAGTGAGTACAATTTTGGTATTTCATACATCAAGGGAAAGGAATATGTGGTCGCAGATGCCTTGAGTAGGAGACCACGTGTCTTCTCCTTGGTACCTTTAAAGGTCAATCTAAGGGAACATGTGTTGATTCAACTCCAAGGAGACAATTGGTATCTAAAGGTTACTTCAAACCTCTAGAGTGGGAGGCAATTAGATCCAAAGTTTGAATTATATAGTCTGGAAGCAGACGTACTATTAAGATATCGAGGAAGGATGTACATCCCTGAAGATGGGGATATTCGAAGCATCATACTGAAGGAATCCCATAGAGCACTTTATTGTGTGCATCCAGGTGTGAAGAAGATGTACGCAAACATGAGGAAGCTCTTCTTCTGGGTAGTTATGAAGCGCGATGTAGTCCATTTCATCGCCAAATGCCTAGAGTGTCAATAAGTGAAAGCCGACCACCATCACCCGAAAAGCCTCCTACAACCATATGATGTTCCTATGTACAAGTGGGAAGTCATCTCTATGGATTTTGTTGTGGGGTTGCCCCTCACATATACCAACAAAGCATCATCATCCAGAACATGAACAACCTGATCAAGAACATGAACAAGTTGACCAAGAACTACATCTTAGAAGGAACTTTCATGAGAGAAAGAGGCTTGAGAGCTATGGCTATGATCCAACTGATTTCAGATATTCTACCTCAGCCTCTTCCCCATATTTAATCATAAATAATAAGTGTCTCTTTTTTGAATCATACTATTTCAAGTGATCCACAACAATTTTCTAACACTGTTGGCATACCTAAATGGGATGCTTCCATGTGATAGGAGTATTGTTCATTGATGGAGAATCACACATGGGATCTTGTTTCTCTTACAAAGGGACAAACTCTAGTTCACTGTAAATGGGTCTATTGGACCAAATATGCAACATATGACTCTATTTACAAGCTTAAGGCCAAGGGATTTTCACAAGTTGAATGGATTGATTACTCTGAGACTTTTTCCCCTGTTTCCAAGATGAATTATATACGCCTTGTGATTTCACTTTCTGCTTCCCATGGTTGGTCAATCTACCAGATGGATGTAAAGAGTGTCTTTATGCATGGTGATTTATACGAGAAAATCTACATGGAGAAACCTCTTGGTTTTTTTCAAGATTATTCTCTTGTTTGGAGCCTTTGAATTTCTATGTATTGTCTCAATCAAGCCCCTCGATCATGGTATGAGAAGATGGATAGTTTTTGATTTCTTCCAATTTTGATCGTTTTCATTCTAATCCTACAATTTACACTCAGACGTAAGACATTGATCTCTTGATTATGGTTCTATACGTAGATGATTCAATTCTCATGGGGAGTTCTTCATCTATGATTCAGAGTATTTAGAAAGTATTGATAGGATAGTTTGATATGACATATATGATACTTGTACATTATTTTTTTGGTCTATAGGTTCTTCAGTCTTTCAGAGGAATCTCCATTTTTCAGCAGAAGTATGCACTTGATTTAATTTAGCGCTTTGTCATGGTTGATTGTAAACCTGCGCCTACTCCATTTCAGTCAGGAGTTACCATTTATGTCAGTTGATCCTCACCACGTGTCAATACCTCATTGTATCGACAATTGGTTTGGATTTTGTTGTATTTGACTCATACACACCCTGACCTATCGTTTGCAGTAGGAAACATCTCACGGTTCTCTCAATATGCTCATGAGAGTCGCTAGAATGCATCAAAGCGCATTCTGAGGTACATTCAGGTTACTACAATTTTGGCATTCGATACTCTTATGGTGATTCTTATCTTGTGGGATTTACTGACTCTGATTGGGTTGGTTCGGTTTATGATCGAAAGTCCACATATGGATTTTTCTATTGTCTTGGCTCCTCTTCTATTACCTAGTCTTGCAAAAATAAATCTGCAATTGCTTTATCCTCTGCAGAAGTTGAGTATCATGATGTAGTTCTTTCTAGTCAAGAGGTTCTTTAACTTCGATAGCTATTGATAGAGTTTCACATTCAGTAGGATCATCCCACCACTCTTTGGTGTGATAATCAGAGTCACATACACATTTATCGCAACCCAGTGGAACATCACTGGACCAAACACATTGAGATCCACATGCAATTCATTAGACAACTCATCTAGGATGGTGTTCTCAAGTTGGATTATTTATCTACTGAAAGGAAAGTTGTTGACATCTTCACTAAACCTTTGGCATTACCTCATTTTCTTAAGCTACAATCAATGCTTAGGGAGCAGGAATTTGTCTCTGGGGGATTATCTTGAGACCTCCTACCTTGACATTTTTCTATTTTTTTCTCTCTTTAGGAGAGGATTGTTTTCTCACGATTCTTCTCCTTTTCTCCACTTATGAGAGTTTGTATTGGGTACCTTAGAAATACTAGTATCTAGGACCCATTTTTTTAGTTTTTTGTACTTCCCTAAGTTGCACTTATGGGGGGGGGGTGTTGATGTATAAGTTTACTTACAACATGTCATCTTTCTTGGTTGTTTTTGGACTCACACCATGTGATTCTTTGACTTATCAATGGAGTGGGTGAGTTATCGAACCATCTATTTGTCTTATTACTCCAGTGGGTAATGTTTTAACCTAGGTCTGCACCCCTGCCCCTTTCCCTTATTTACCCTATACATACATCAATTCTAAGTTTTATGGTTTCTTTATTAACTTATTCTCCATTATTTGATCACTCGGCTTCATGGCCCCTCTTCATCTTTACTTATTTTGCACCATATTTGTTCTCTTTCTTGAAGGTGATTTCATTTTCTGGTTTGAGTTTGAAATACTTGTCATCATATTTTCCACTAATTGAGCATGCAATAGGTCCACCAAGTCTTTTGTGTATGCAAGAGACATCCAGGTCCAACAAGTATTTTGTAAGCTCAGTAAGCTTCCGCAAAAAAAGGTAGCAAATCAAAACAGTCCATTTCGAGCTTAGAATTTAATCCAAACAGACATGTCAAATCTTCAATGGTGGAGATCAAATAGTTAATGCAGATCAATGACTCTCGTGCATTCAGAGCCTCAAACTCATGCGAGTTTTAACAGGATTGACTCCGTGACTTTAGAGTTCGGGCGTCTGAACTTTCCATTGGTTCAGATCTTCCGAAGTCTCTAGATGCCCAAGTGTCGAAGCCTCCAAAGCTTCGAAGTCATGGAGCTCTGAAGAAGCAGGTCCCCGAAGTACCAGAGCCTCGAAGTGTCAGAGTGGGCCCTCACTTCCATGTCACTTTGCGAGTTAGTTCATCCAAGATGTTTTAATTCAAGACAGGCACAGAGCCCCGAAATTCCGAAGAGCCAGAGACACATGGCGTCCATCATTCATGAAACGTGGCACTCATTTCAAATCATTTGGTTGTGTCATCTGCTCATTTACGGGTGACACGTGTCACTCTCCTTCTGAGACATGTCACTTCAGGACCATACTACTTCAGGATATTTTCACGCCGCACATCCAAAAATTCCCAAAGCCCAAAGTGTCAAAGCACAAAACACTCATCCGCCAAGACATGTGATGGCCATCTTGAACTGATGCCTGGCATCCATCTGGAACTGACACATGGAAGTCACCAGTTGAGACACATGGCACCCATTTTTGGCACATTTGGGGCCAACATATGCATTATTTCATGTGACACATGTCACCCTCCTTTTTGTGACATGTCAGCAATTGACGTTGTGTTTCCACGTCGGATTCAGGAGATATTCCTCCAGAATATTTAGATGCAACGCAAATCACAAACCTATGAATGCCAAAATTATGAAGTGGTTCACCCGTTTTTATTGCACATTTGAAAAAGATCAAAAAGGGGCGTCAAACCAGGAATGGGGAAGCTACACATCCAAACTCCAGAAAAGTGCAACGCGACTTGCTTTTGTCCTCAAAGAGATAAGTGAGGGAAAGACACAACCACACATTCAGTTGTCTTCAGTGGCCTCCAACAGTGCATGTGCATTCCATGATCAATACAAAACTCAGTTTTGTCACTCTTAGTCATTTTTTTCAGATCTANTTCCCTAAGTTGCACTTATGGGGGGGGGGTGTTGATGTATAAGTTTACTTACAACATGTCATCTTTCTTGGTTGTTTTTGGACTCACACCATGTGATTCTTTGACTTATCAATGGAGTGCGTGAGTTATCGAACCATCTATTTGTCTTATTACTCCAATGGGTAATGTTGTAACCTAGGTCTGCACCCCTGTCCCTTTCCCTTATTTACCCTATACATACATCAATTCTAAGTTTTATGGTTTCTTTCTTAACTTATTCTCCATTATTTGATCACTCGGCTTCATGGCCCCTGCTCATATTTACTTATTTTGCACCATATTTGTTCTCTTTCTTGAAGGTGATTTCATTTTCTAGTTTGAGTTTGAAATACTTGTCATCATATTTTCCACTAATTGAGCATGCAACAGGTCCACCAAGTCTTTTGTGTGCGCAAGATACATCGAAGTCCAACAAGTATTTTGTAAGCTCAGTAAGCTTCCGCAAAAAAAGGTAGCAAATCAAAACAGTCCATTTCGGGCTTAGAATTTAATCCAAACAGACATGTCAAATCTTCAATGGTGGAGATCAAATAGTTAATGTAGATCAATGACTCTCATGCATTCAGAGCCTCAAACTCATGCGAGTTTTAACAGGATTGACTACGTGACTTTAGAGTTCGGGCGTCTGAACTTTCCATTGGTTCAGATCTTCCGAAGTCTCTAGATGCCCAAGTGTCGAAGCCTCCAAAGCTTCGAAGTCATGGAGCTCTGAAGAAGCAGGTCCCCGAAGTACCAGAGCCTCGAAGTGTCAGAGTGGGCCCTCACTTCCATGTCACTTTTCGAGTTAGTTCATCCAAGATGTTTTAATTCAAGACAGGCACAGAGCCCCGAAATTCCAAAGAGCCAGAGACACATGGAGTCCATCATTCATGACACGTGGAACTCATTTCAAATCATTTGGTTGTGTCATCTTCTCATTTACGGGTGACACGTGTCACTCTCCTTCTGAGACATGTCACTTCAGGACCATACTACTTCAGGAGATTTTCACGCCGCACATCCAAAAATTCCCAAAGCCCAAAGTGTCGAAGCACAAAACACTCATCCACCAAGACATGTGATGGCCATCTTGAACTGATGCGTGGCATCCATCTGGAACTGACACATGGAAGTCACCAATTGAGACACATGGCACCCATTTTTGGCACATTTGGGGCCAACATATGCATTATTTCATGTGACACATGTCACCCTCCTTTTTGTGACATGTCAGCAATTGACGTTGTGTTTCCACATCGGATTCAGGAGATACTCCTCCAGAATATTTAGATGCAATGCAAATCACAAAACTCTGAATGCCAAAATTATGAAGTGGTTCACCCGTTTTTATTGCACATTTGAAAAAGATCAAAAAGGGGCGTCAAACCAGGAATGGGGAAGCTACACATCCAAACTACAGAAAAGTGCAACGCGACTTGCTTTTGTCCTCAAAGAGATAAGTGGGGGAAAGACACAACCACACATTCAGTTGTCTTCAGTGGCCTCCAACAGTGCATGTGCATTCCATGATCAATACAAAACTCAGTTTTGTCACTCTTAGTCATTTTTTTCAGATCTAAGTYGCCCCAATGCATGCATCAATATTATTTCAKTGTAGCAGCAGTTTTAGATGTTTAATTGCATGGTTYCRTTTTGTTTCAAKCATAATCAATGGTCTTTTGTGATAAGAACCACTCAYTTGTTATTATGTCAAGCTCGTAGTATTCCTTGATATACTCCAGCATGTGTTTAGTTCAGTTAATTAGTTTTTTTACAACTGGTAGTATAGAGTTAATCCTCGGTCTTAGATGGATGAGATCCTCTATAACTCTTATAAATATAAATTTTCTGTATGTTTTAAAGGAGGGTTTTAGTTTTTGGATAAGGATAGAGGCAACAGATGTTGGATCATGTAGAGGCGAGGTGAATCAGTAATAGAGCAATCTAATCCTTTTTAACCATATAATCCAAGTGTTATATCAATGTAGCATTATCATCCAATAACTACAGATTAAATAAGCAATGAACAAATGAACAATCATACACATACATAGTACACTAGTGTTTTATGTGGAAATCCAAAGCGGGAGAAAACTACAGAATGTTTTTTCTTATATGTTTTGAATAATTAAATTCATTGGAAGCACCAACTTCCTTGGTTTTCCAACTGCAATTGGAAGGAGGCTCCAACACACTTCTTTACCGGGATACAACCCGAGGGAAGGTCCAACTCCCATATTCTGTAGCTACAACCAGAAGGAGGCTACAACCCCCTATGTTCTCTGGCTACAACCACCTGTCCTTGCCCCATCCAACCACCCTGAAGTAGAAGTAGAATGATGGAACCACTGTCACACTATCACTTTGATATATATCATTGTAAACATGTACCAATAAACATGAACCATGCATCAACCTGTACCTCAACCTGTAATGAACCTATACCATAAGAAATTGCATCAACCATGCACCAACATGTACCAAACAACTTGTAATCAACTTGTACCATAAANTCTCGCACTTTTGTGAATCAAAAGTAAATTTATGACCTTGGTCACACATTTGACTCATACTTAGAAGATTATGTTTCATAGTTTCTACTAGTAGAACATTTTTTGACTTTGTATTATTGTTTCCAATTCTGATTGTGAATTTTCCAATGATTTTGGCTGAATCATCATTTCTAAAGGATATTGATCCATCTCTTTCCTTTCTTAATGTAATAAACCTGTCTCTATCACTTGTCATGTGTTCTGAACACCCACTGTCAACATACCAACCTCATTTCTTCTGCTTAGCTTGTAAAGCGAGTGTGCATTCTTCATTTCTATATCCATCGTGCTTTCTTATCCATGTCCTTTTCTGAGGTTCCTATCTGTGACTATTGTTATCCTATTGTGGTTCTCTAGGAGGGACTATCATTCTACAATATTTAGCCATGTGTCCAAAATTGTTACATTTGTAACATTTCACTTCTGTGTTCAAAGATTCAAACCTGTTGTAACTTCTTCTATGTGTTTCACTAGGCCTTCTTGGATAACCCCTTTGTGTATGAATTTCAAAGTTGTTTTTGTTCTTGTTGTTAGTTCTAAAATTCACATATTTATGTCCAAAATTATTACATGCATAACATAAAACAAAAAATATAGTTTGATACCTCAAAGTTGAAGATATTTTGAAAGGAGGTACTCTTATGAATTATTCTTCTTCCTGAGGCCTATCTGTCGGTTGTTGATTCTAAAATATGAATCTTCTCGATGGATGAGTGTCCATGTAATCTTCTTTGTAGATCTTCCTATCCCCTTGATTGTTTCTGCAAAGATTTTTGGATATGTTTCTTGCTCTGTTGTTTTGGAGCTTGATTCTTTTTTTGTTTGATTGTATCCAAGTCCGGAGTTGTCATGATGAGATTTTTTATTGTCGATAATGTCATCCAAAAATTTTGAGTTGTTCTACATATTTTTCTTTTGAATATCCTTTCTTAATGTGACAATCTTTGCTTCCAAATTTCCAATGATCTTGTCTTTTTCTTATAGTTTTTTTTTGAGTGCTTCTTCAATTATTTTATCTTCTTCTATTTGAATCTTCTAGTTCTTAAGTGTCTTCTTTCTTGTCTAGCTCTGCTTGTAGTTTCTTGTTTTTCTTCTTTTCTCTTCTGATAACTTCTATGGCACACATTAATTCCTCTCAATGGTCAACTTATGCCTCTTCAATTTATTCTTCGACTTCTTCATATTCTTCATCAGCTTCTTCATATTCTTCTTTAGAGTCTTCTTTATCAGAGTCTTCTATCGCCATGAATAGAACTCTTTCTGTCTCATTGTCACTGACTTCATCTTCATCTGATGATGAGATGTCTTTTTTGGTGCATAAGCTTTTCTTGAAAACTTTCTTTGTGGTTCTTTTTCTTTTATATGTTTGTTTTCCTTTTGAGTAACCTTCATCATTTCTCTTTTTCTTATAAGTACATTTGTTATGAAAATGACCAATACCAAATTGAAGGAATCTTACCTCTATACCTACCATCAGTTCTCTTATTCATTATTTTGACAAATTTGGCCACTTCTTCATCATCTTTCGAGACGTCAACGCTACTGCTATGTTCTTGTTTTTTCCTTCCCTTTTTCTCTGACTTTTTCGATTCTTTGAAGGATGCTTCTTTTATATTTGGATTTTCATGTTCAGTTCTCATTTCATATGTTGTGAAGATTCCATGTAATTAGTCCATGTTTACTAAGTTTAGATCTGATCTTTCTTCTAGTACTGATATCTTAGGGTCAAATCTCATAGGAAGAGATCTTAGTACTTTTTGAACATTTACAGATTCTTTGATTTCTTCTCACAATCCTATGATTGCATTTATTGTTTCATCAACTCGTAAAAAGTAAGTTGAAATATTCTCATCTTCCTTCATCTTAAGTTGTTCGAACTGACCTCTGTAAGTTTGAAGTGTTGTTGCTTTGATTTTTGAATCTCCTTCATAAATATTTTGAAGTTTGTCCAAAATATCTTTAGCAGATTTACAATGTGCAACTTTGGTGAATATTGTTTCACTAAGACCATTCAGAAGTGCATTTTTTTCTTTGGAATTATTCTGACCAAGTTTCACTACTTTGTCATTTGTTTGAAAAATTGTTGGTGCTATGTATCCATCTACAATTGATTGCAAAATTTCAAATCCATGTACCTATATATATGTTTTCATGCGTATTCTCCAAAATGCATACTTTTGTCCATTGAACTGTTGTATTCCATTTTTATACAAGTTGTTTCTCTGCATGATCTACCTTTCAGTGGTTAAAATGATTTATGAAGGAACCTTCTTTGATACCAATTGTTGGATTACTGAGAGGGGAGGTGAATCAATAATAGAGAAATCTAATCCTTTTTAATGATATAATCCAAGTGTTATATCAATGTAGCATTATCATTCAATAACTGTAGAGTAAATAAGAAATGAACAAATGAACAATCATACACATACACAGTACACCAGTCTTTTATGTGGAAACCCAAAGTGGGAGAAAACCACAGAATGTTTTCTCTTATATCTCTTGAATAATTTCATTCATTAGAAGCACCAACTTCCTTTGTTTTCTAGCCGCAACTAGAAGGAGGCTCCCACCCCGTTGTTTCTTCGGCCTTAACCTGAGGGAAGCTCCAACTCCCCTATTCTTTGGCTACAACCAGAAGGAGGCTACAACCCCCTATGTTATCTGGATTCAACCACTTGTCCTTGTCCCATCGAACCTCCATGAAGTAGAAGTAGAATGATAGAAGCAATGTCACGCTATCACTTTGAGATATACCATTGAAAACATGTACCAATAAACCTGAACCATGCATTAACCATGCATCAACTTGTACGTCAAACTGTAATCAACCTGTGATTCAGGTGGATATTGGTGGCCACCCACCTTTTCCAAATGACTCAAAATAGTTTTCTGGCCATTTTGGCAATTTACTATTTTTAGCAGGTTTTAACTTCTGGGGCCATTTTGAGGGTCCAAATGAAGGTTTTTCGAGATATAGGTTCTCAATGATAG
>JZKD02S0697178.1:0-15228 GCA_000966675.3 Picea glauca | reverse complement strand
TGAAAGAGAAGCTAATTTCTATTAGTCAAAAAGTCTTAAGTCCAGTACATCACTAGATCACAATTACTTCATCAAAATATTACCGTATAAGGGAGCCTTTCTCAACCATCCGAACCTACTAAAGCAATTGATATATCTATTTATAACAAAAATGGAGGCAACAACTAGAGATACAAGTTGGCCTCCTTCCCTTGAAAAACTCTAAACATTTATTTTCTCTAACAACTTATCTAACCACCTATGTTATAAAATAGGAAAATGTTGGTGACTAATCCAACTGAAGTTCAAACTGAATTGATTCCCTTTTGCTGCGCAACTCCTTGTTTTCCATGTGTATTTCAAATCATGTGGTTATATTCATGATGCCAGCTGATGTTTCCACAACCTTCTCCATCATTAATCTATCCCAAAGTGGTTAGCTTGGTCCTCCTAGATCCCTGGTGTTTGTTGGCAGCTTCCTTGAGGAGCAAATCTGGGTAGCGCTCTAAAAGGAGAAAAGGTAGTGCCTTTGTGCTGCATATGTGTGCTAAAATTTTCCCTCTGTGAAATATTAGGTAGCGCCTGTAGGTAGAGCCCATGTGTTGTGCCTGTGTGCCAATTCTATTCTATTCCCAATATTAGGTAGTGCCATTAGGTAGTGCTACTTACGCTGTGTCTATGTGCGAACTCTGTTCTCTGCCCAACATTAGGTAGCAACATTTGATAGCACCAATTACGTTGTGTCTGTGTACAGGTTTGGGTAGCATTGCCAAAAATGTATCACCTTCAATATTGAACACGCATAGATAAATTTGTGGTCTTCCATAATGAAAAAATCATTTTACTCAGGTGCCTTGAAATTACAATAGGTAGTGCCTTTTACCACTGGGGGAAGCTAGCACTTAGCAAAAACTTAAAACCTAGATAGTGAAACGCTTAGAAGCCTGCATAGATGGTAGAGATAATATTTTCATATCAGTTAACCCTCCCAAAAAGGAACCATCCTAAAAAATGGGGCATACCTTTTACTAGCTATTTTGTCATTTTGACACTTAACCTCACACTCTTTCTGGTAGAAAGAGAATCTTCAATTGACACAACATACTTCTTCTTCTTAGCATTGGAATGATTCTTTAGTGTGCTCTCCTTAGCTGTTGGTTTTTCATCCTCAATGGAATCTTCAACTAACACCTATAAATTTCTTTGGGCTAACTCATCTTGAAAGTGCTTCAGCTCAGCCTTTAGCTTCGTATTCTGAGACTGAAAGCCTTTTTTTTGCCTGTAAATATTCTTTAACTGTCTATGAAGGGGTTGGGACTTTCTTGTTGCAAACCTTGCTAAGTCAAGGGTGTGACTATAGCCATCCATGAGCTCTTTCATCTGAGCCAAGTGGACCTTATCTTCTTCTTTAAGACGAGCTATTTCTTTTCTTTCATCTCTAAGATGCTTGATAAGTCTTTTGTAGGTATGAATGTCAGGAGGAACAATGGCATGCACAGTGTCAATAGGATTTTTCTCAGACTCCTCTTCCTCCTGCATGGGAAGTGTCTTTTCTACCTCATCGGGTTCTTTGATGGATTTACTTTTATTCTTTTTCCTCTGCATAGGGGTTTCTTCATTTCTTATCACAGGCTCCTGAAAGTCTTTCACAGAGGTTTCATCTTTTCTCTCCAAAGGTCTCTTAATACCTTTACCTTTACCTTTCTGTATAAGGGCTTCTTGTCTTTCTTCCATAGGATTTTCAATTCCTTTACCCTTCTTCTTTTTAATAGGGGTTTTTGGTAAAGACTGCTCTTTGAAAACCTCCTTAGGAATTGATGGCCTTTTGAAAGGTCTTTTACCCTTGATTTCGACTACTGGAGGAGAAGAGGGAAAGAGAAGATTATTCCCTCTCTTGGATGTAGCTTTGGTAGAAGAAGGTACCTCTTCTAACCCTGGTGGAGGAGGTGGTGAAAAATATCTGTGTGGAGAAGGACAAACTTCCTCCTTATCTTCTATGACCTGCTTGCTGATCTCTGAAACTTGAACAGGGGCTCTGCCCTTTCTCTTCCTACTGGTCCCTGATTTAGAAGTACTAGTGGGTGACAAAGGACTTGCCTTCAGTGATTGAGGATTTGGTGCTAGATCCAACTTGAAATGAGAGGTAACAACAAAATTCTCCCATGAAATCTCTTTCTTACCCAATTCCTCAGAGACTAGCATTGTGATTAATCCAGAGTGGAAAAGGATAGAATCCACATCTTTAGATTTGGCTTGTATCCTATCTGACATATTACCTATACTCCTTAACAAGTAATAGGGAATATTCATCTCAACCTTACCAGTAAAATGTAGCAACAACCTTATATGGTACTGGTACAATGTGTTAAATCTCCCTTCACAAGTAAAATATCTCTGTATGATCTTCAATAATCTGTCAAATTGTTCAATCAATTGGCTCCTTGGCATAACTCAAAGCCATAGCTTTGAACCACTTTTAACCTGTAATGGGGATCCTTGTTGCAACTGAGATAGAGGCTTCAGTCACCTCAAACTCCAAATCCCCAACCTTGGTTTTCCTGCCATCAAACTGTAATGCAAACTATCTTGCTACCTCTGGATGGCCTCTCTTCATGTTCTGATAGAAAGAGAGGCACCCTACTCTTTGAAAGGCTTCTCTTGCCATGGGCTCTGCATCAAAAAGATGCATGTCCACCAGTTTTTTCCTAACCACCTTGCCACCTTTGTGTGTCTTCCTCGATTGAGGAGTCTCCATGGCTCAGAATGAGGGATGTTGAAAGGATTAAGGGATGGTAATGATAAGGAAGTATTTGAATAGAGCTTCAAATATATAAGGCTGACCCTTTTAGACCCTTAGGCTTGTACAGGTATTCTGGACTGTAAACAGTGAGGGGGTAATCCAAAATTATCCCTTTGCAATTGAGTAAAAACGCCAAAATCTGAGGTGAAAGGAAGAAAGGAAAACATAGAGGGTTTGAGCAGCGCCTCTGGGTAGTGCAACACATACACAGAGGATACGCTATTTACAGGATTGCGATTTCAATGGTTAAAACAAACAATAGTGATCATACCATAGATACATGCAAAGATGTTTATAGGTATGAAGAGGAGAAAAGACAAGGTTACCATGCAAATATGGGTCCCTTACTACTGTGCAAGATTAGCAAACCAAAAACCCGAGCAGAAATTTCCTGTGAAAATTAATATGCAGAGGAGGAAACACAGGATACCTATGGAGTAGACACCTGTTGAGATATTCAACACAATATTATGATGAAATTGAGAAAACTTCAGCCCTTGAATATTTCTCAGCATCGAATTTGGTTGACATGCGGTCGCCTGATCAGAACTTGTGAATTTGCGCAGCACAACATTGTTGATTTTTTCAAAATTAAAAACCGTTACCAAGGCTCATAAATGAAAGATCTTTGAAGTCTTAATTAATCGACTTCTGGCACTAAAAAAAAGGGACATGACATTAGTCGTGTAAATCATGACTCGAGGTGGAAGTATGATGAACGTGATAGGCGCTACAAAACTACCTGATGAATAGGCAACACTTGCATTCCAAAACATGATTGGTCAGGTAAGAAAGGACAATGAGGCATTCCTATGAGATCATGAGTGAAGAGGAAGCGGTGTCACATCAGTTTGGCAATGGGATGGATCGACCTAGGGACAAGTGATGAAAGAGACCAAAAATAAATCAAAAGATAAAATGGTTCAGGGATAAAAAATCAATTTGAGGATCAAACTAGAGCTAAAATTCAAAACATTAATCATCTAAGGGGTCCTACTAATCATAAAATAATAAAGGGATGAAACTTTCAAAGAAAATAAAAATCTAAGGCTTAAAAAAGGGAATAAAAATAAACTAAAAGACCCAAGGCAATTTAGTGTGATAACATTGGCTCCATAGGGGATGACATGCCCCCTGCAGGTTGCCAAGAATGAGTAGATATAGTGACTTATTCTAGGGCTATGGGGTCAGTTATTGAAACAAAAATAAAAAGAGAATGATATTTACAATGATATGAAGAGCCACTCAAGGCTCAAGAAAAGTAATTTTTCAGGAAATGCCCATTAACAGGGCCACCGAAAACCTCTTCATTCTCCATATTCTGCAACTTGAAAGTTTTATTAGAGAATAACTCATAGATTTTGAAAGGACCGATCCACAAAGATTCAAATTTACTGTGCTTGCCTTTATCTTGCTTCGGTGCATCACACTTGAGCACTAGATCACCCAATTGAAAATCCTCTTTGTTCACCTTTTTGTTGAAATCCTTCTTGATCTTCAGTTGATGGTCATATGTTTTGTCTACAAGTCGCTCCCGGGTCTGCTGCACTTCAACCAACTATTGAATCCTTCTGATCATATGATCAGGTTCCCCTTGATAATATTGGAAGAATTTTTCCATAGGTAAGGCAAGTTGAGAAGGAAAAACTACCTCAACTCCATTACACCAGCTGGAAAGGGGAAAGTCCCAAGGACCTTTTCACTGTCACTCTGTCAGCCCATAGAGAAAATTTGAGTTTTGAATCCCATGCCTTTTTGTTATCCTCTAACATATTTTTAATGATATTTATAATGATTTTGTTCTAGGATTTTGCAAGCCCATTTCCCTATGGATAGTAAGGGGTGGAATGAATCAAAGTGATCCCAAACTATTCACAGAACTGAATCAATGGTTCAGCCTTGAATGATGAAACATTATTAGTGACGATTCCGTTAGGACACACAAACCTTGATATGATGTCTTCCAGGAAACCAATGATCACTTTGTGTGAATAGCTTCAATCCATTTAGTAAATTAATCTGTAGTAGTCAATATCCATCTATGTTGACCACTAGAAGCGGGATGGATTTCCCCGATAAAATCTAGGCCCCACTRCTRGAAGGATCCTGAGGCTGCCACATGCTTCAATGAAAAAGAATTAAGYTACATCTTTCCAGAGAACTTCTGACACTTAGCATAGGATCYGATCTTAGCACAAACATCAGTGAACAAACTAGGCCRGAAGTACCTAGCCCTGAGGATCTTGTATGTCRTGGTTCTCCAATAATGATGCCCCCCACATAAACTGCCATGAAAATCATACATAATCTTTTGGGCTTCTTAGGGGTCTAGGCATCTCAAAACAACTCCTAATGGATCCTTCTAATAMAAAATTTGATCAACAAGRCAATACTTTATTGATTTGAGTTTTAAGGCCCTCACCTTGTTCTTTTCCACACCACTTGGAGGCTGTAAATTTTGCATAAAAAATATAACGTCCTTGTACCAGCTGCAATTTTCCAATGTAGAAATGACTTAAGGACCTTTATCAGTTATCTCAGCCTACTGATTTTCTAAACATGAGTGAATGAAATTCACCCCCAATTCTGAGCAATTTGATTCAGCCAAGAGCTTGGCTAAACCTTGGCCTTTAACCAATTTTTTGGGTCTAATCTCCAAATCAAATTCGAGTAATTTAGCAATCCACTTGCTCCTTTTTCTGTCTATATTAGGCTGAATAAGAATTTCTTTTACAATAGCTAATGGGACATAAATAATAACTCTTGAATGCATGGCATAAACTCTGAAGGACTTAAGAGATTTAACCAATTCATAGGCTTGCTTGTCCATGATGTCATATTTTAGTTCAACATCTCTCAATGCCCCGTTGAAAAAGGAAATAGGCTTCTCTAAGCCTTCAACATTCTTCTGCAATAGGACTGCTGCTACCATATCAAAACAGGCAAAAGAAAAAATAAGAAAGTCCTCGGAGTAGTTGGGGCTGCCAAGGACTAGGGATTTAGCCAAGGATTTCTTTACTTGATCAACATAATCATGGGCCTCAACAGTCCATTTGATTTCACTATCCTTCCTCAACATGGCTGTGATATACTTAACTAACTCAACAAAATTTGACACAAATCTTCTCAAAAATTTGATTCTTCAAAGAAAAGATTGTACCTATTTTTTAGATCTAGGAAGTGACAAAGTTTGTATAGCCTCAACCCTCCTAAAATCAATCCTTACCCCTTCAATTGACACAATATTCCGCAATAATTTTTCTTATTTCATGGCAAACAATGATTTTTTCATATTCAAAGAGAGGCCAATTTTTTTTCATTTCAAGAAAACCTTTCTTAAATGATCACATTGTTCTTTATCACACTGAGAATACACTGTTATGTCATCTAAATAGATAACAAAATTTTTATCCTTTTTCTCCAATAAATGCTATGTCCATATCTCTTTTAAAAGTTTCCCCTGCATTCATCAAACCAAAGGGCATTTTGGCTTACATAAATGTACCCCAAGGAGTGGTAAAGGCCGTCTTCTCCCTGTCCTCTAGAAAAATAGAGACCTGATTGTATCCAGAAAATCCATCAACCATAGACATCTTGGCTGCTCCTGTCACCTTCTGTAATATGTGCTCCATCTTGGGTAAATGGTAATTGTCCTTCTTTGAGATTCTGTTCAGATTTCGGAAATCAACACAAAGTTTGATTTCTCCATTCTTTTTTCTTACTGGGACCAAATTGGATACCCATTCAAAATAACTCAAAGGAATGATAATTTTTGAATCCAAAAGCTTCTTAACTTCTTTCTCCATGATAGGCAACAACATAGGATTGATTTTCCTCAACGTTTGCATGAAGGGTTTGGTGTTTTGTTTTAATGGGATCTTATGCCCTATTATGCTTGTGTCATAAGTTCTGAGATCTTCATAAGTCCAAGAGAATACATCAACAAATTCTTTCAACAACTTAGTATATTCTACCCTCTGCTCTTTTGATAGACTGCTTGACAGTTTGATGTAATTTGGATCCTTTTCAGTGCCCACATTGCACTCAGTTATATCTGCAACATCAGTGGATACCTTCCCTTTCAATGCCACATCATTCCCATAAAATAATCTTTCCAAAGGAACTAGTCGCTTTGGTATATGATTACTAGGCATCTGCACAATATGATGATTAGAAATTTTATTGAGGAAAACATCAGCATGAGTGACTTCTGAATCATGATCTTGATCAATGTGTAATGCAGAAAATTCATCAACAGTCTCAAGAAAATTTTTAAGTTCTAAATCATCTTCGAACACCTTCCAATATTTTACATTGTCCGGTATGGAAGGCCTGTATTTGACTTCTACATCATACTTGATTTTGGTGGTATAGGAATTTTGAAGTTTCTGGCTGATACAACCAAAGAATCAGCCATGGTATTCTATTCTCTAGGAATGAATGATATACTAAAAGCAAAGAAAAAATTGTCCACCAAATCCCACACTTCATTTCTATAAGATTTAATCCTAGGATGATTTGTTTGATAAAGATTTTTAATTTGATGGACTATCAATTCAATATCCACAAATACTGATAGCTCTTCTATGCCCATGTCTTTAGCTGCCCTCAAACCCAAGACAAGGGCCTTATACTTTGCCACATTATTAGTAGTCTCAAATTCTAGTTTATATGACAAAGATATAGTTTCTTGAGTTGGTGAGACAAAGATCACCCCAACAACAACACCTTCCTTGGAAGAGGCTCCATCAAAGAACATATTCCAGACAGAAGCGGTTAGAAGAGGCTCTTCAGAAAAGTTGATGGAATTTTTTCTGATTTCTAAAGGGGCTTCAGGAGCATGAGTGAGTTGCAAAATACTAGATCCCAGATCTGTATAAAAGGCAAAAACATGGTGATTGGTGGGATTTGCTTCATCACTAATGATGTAAGCCAATTGAGCTTCCCTGTAAATTCTTCTATGCTCTCCCCTAAAAACAAGAATAGTAGCATAAGAGAGATCCATCTGCAAGGTTCCCCCAAGTCTTTTTATTCAGGATCTTGACAAGAGCATGCCAAACTTGGGGGGAACATCAACAACTACAATATCCATAAGTATACTCTTCATGGACAGCTGAAATAAGGTCACCACCATATCCTTAATGAATCCAAGACACTTGACTTTTCTGGAGTCAAAAGAATATAAGTCACGATAGGTCTTTGTGACTTCTAACACAAGTTCATCCATAACAGATTTTGGCATAAGATTGTGGGATGCCTCTGAATCCATGAGACAATTGTGTAGCACCTTATCATGTATATTTAGTGAGGTGTAGAAAGGTGGGGATGAGTCATCTCTAGCTTCTATTAAAGGACCTAAAATCACTGCTAGTTTTTCATCTTGCAGATTTATTGAATCAATGGCATTTGAAGATGATTTAGGATGTAGCATTTTGGATATGTATTTTTTAAATTATTCATTTTTTATGAAATCCAAAAAAGGTACATGGATCTTTATTTTCTAGATCTCATTTTCAAAATTGAAAGAAGAAGAAGGTTTTAGGATCTCTTTAGTTTCAGGAAAAGGATTTCTGATCAAAACTTGTGGGTTTTGAGAGTCTTTTTCCTTGTTGCTCACTGTCACAACCTTGGTAGAATCTTGTTTTTGAACGGGTTGATTAGGGGCATTAGTTTTTTCTTCATTCTTCTTAGATCTCAGATTATATCTACTATCATTTTCCTTTGCTTTCTCTCCCTTGCTTAACTCATTAATTTGAATATCCATTAAAGATTTCTCATAAGAGGATTAAGTCAAGTGTGGGGATGGGGATGGGGATGTATCACCTAAGCAGTGAATCTCGGGATCAAATTCTACCTCCTTTTCTTCTTCATCAGCCACTAAATTATTTTGCAAAGGAGATTGTACCCTTTGATCATCTCTCTCTCTATTTCTAGGATCTCTAGGAAAGATTTGGGTAGAATTATTTGGTCTCCTGTAGTTACCTCTATTATCATTGTTTTGAGAATTTCTATATGTCTTTTTCCCTTCTGATTTTAATTTCTCAATTTCAGTGGAAAGATATTTTACTAATTTGGTCATATCATCTACTTGAGAATGGACAACAGAGGAATCAAAAGTTGAAGCTTCAGCTCTGTTTTTTCTCCTATCCCTATCAGATTTCCCCTTGAGCTTATCTGATGCCACTATGTTGGATTCTACCTCTAAGGCAACATCTCGCATATGAACCAAGGAAGGTGACCTTATTTCTCTGAAAAGGAGGAAGAATTCGAAATCAAATGCACTGGAATAAGTGATTTTTTCCATGGTTTTAATGGGTTTGATCTCATCAGGGATATTCTTGTACATTTTGTTAAATATTTTAGAAAAGTCAGAGATAAACTCTCCTTCTTTCCTTTTGAAAGTTCCAAATTTGGTGATGTAGTACAAAAAATCCTTTTTGTCACCCCAATGCCTCAAGAAGGCTTCATCCAATGCCTTAATACCAGTAATGGATCTAGGGTCTAGACCTCTAAACCACTTCCTAACCTCACCAAAAAGGCTTTGGATGAAAACCCTCATCCAAACAACTTCATTTTCAATATTTTGGTTATCTACATAGCTGTAGAAAGAAACAAGATGTTCCTCAGCTGTTACATCTTCTTCTCCTGTGAACTTAGGCATGTATTTCAAATAATCTCTAGGAGGGAGAGAATTCACTGGATGAGGTAAGACTAGAGGAGCATATCTTGCTGCCACTATGGAATCCATCCTATTTGTAGGGGGGTTAACAATTTCCATTTGATTTTGGATCCTAGGTGAACAAGTAGGAGAAGGAGACTTGGTTGTGTGCAGATTAGGAGAAGAAAGAACAGATGAAGGGGAAGTTTCAATATTCACAACAATAGGCTGAGTCTTGGAAGAGGATGGTAAGGTCCGAGAGGGAGATGAATTTCCTACTTATTTGGCAGCAAAATTTTTAACAGAAAGAGGTGTAGAAAAACCTAAAGTAGGGAAATCTTCAAAACTATCAAGACTGAAGCACTTCTAAATATCAGGGGAAGAGAATATATCAATGTTTTATTCTTTCAATTCAGTTTCAAAGGAATAGTATTCAACAAGACACTCTTAAAAATCAAGTTTTTTAGATACTTCAGCAGAAGATAAAGGAAGCTTACTTGATAAAACAATTGGAGTATAAAGAGTGGAATCAGGCAACTGACCAGAAGCACTTGTAGTAGCAACAATTTTATTTTTTTTAGAAGATTTTCCCTTCTTGATTATCCTCTTTGGGTCAGCCTTAGGTCGAACCACATGTAGCTGTGGATTTGATCTCATATGTCTACCTTTAGGTGCTAGAGCTAAAACAATGGAGTCACCAGGTGCAGGCTGTAATCGTCAAAATACTGAATTCTAATGCACCTTTACAACTAGAATACTGTGTCATTTTAATCCCAGGGAAAAGTCTTCAAATCGTTCCCCGACAACGACACCAAGAATGTTAGCACTAGGAGACACCTTCATATTGCATGGAAGGCAAGCCCAATACCCATCAAGTTATAAGTGAATGTATGGGTGTTTAAAGGGTCAAATGGAAAAGGACTCAAATGATAATGTTCTAACTTAGATAACAGGGCTAGCATGCACAAGCAATTAAGGTCTTGGCTAACTTAAATAAGTAGTTTGGGAGTAAGTATGAATAGAGGGAAGACTTGAATGGGAGAAGTGTAGGGGCTGCTGTAAACATCAGATCCACAAAAGCCTAAGGAGGAAAGTTTCTTAACACAAGATCTTCTTGAACTGAGAAACTAAGGAAGCTAAATAAACATCATGATGACATAATGATCAAACATCCATCATAACATCACCACCATCATTCATGTGAATCATTCAAAGCATGAACATTTAGCATCAGAAGAAAATAAGATGAAAGAGAAGTTGATTTCTTTTAATTAAAAAGTCTTAAGTCCAGTACATCACTAGATCACAGTTACTTCATCAAAATATTACAGTATAGGGGAGACTTTCTCAACCATCCGAACCTACTAAGGGACAATTCATGAAAGAGACCAGAAATAAATCAAAAGCTAAAATGGTTTAGGTATCAAAAATCAATTTGAGGATCAAACTAGAGCTAAAAATCAAAACTTTAATCATCTAAGGGGTCCTACTAATCATAAACTAATAAAGGGATGAAACTTTCAAAGAAAATTAAAATCTAAGGCTTAAAAAAGGGAATGAAAACAAACTAAAAGACCCAAGGAAATTTAGTGTGATAACAGCTTGGACCAATGACTCAACTATTCCAACAAAACTCCATTGACCATTATAACAACATATACCAAATGAAATATACTCATCCGCTACAACATAAGATTCATATCTAAACACTAACTATGACATTCATCCATTCAATATTGTTCTAAAGAGTTCATCAATTCATCCATAATGCACAATATTATTTCCTTTATTTTTCTAACATGTTCATCATAAACTTATTAAGAAAATATAATCAGAAAGACTGCACGCATACAGACATAACACTGATATACCTTGTTTCACCTCCTCCTAGGATACGTCCACAAAGATTTGGCACTTTGGCTCTTTATTCATATTCATGCAAAATCTAGTGTTGCACATTGTACAATTCTTCCATCATTACATTTGATCTCCACAGATCGTGATAGTCTTCAAAAGATTGAGAACCTCTAACCAGTCTCTCAACAAAACCCTCCTATCCAACTAAAGGACATTCGAACTAACCCAACAATAACAAAAACAACCTTTTCATAGTCCTAGTGCATTCTACTTATACCAAAAATGGGACAAAGCCCTTAGAAAAACCATAACCCTAAGTAGATTAGGTTTGTCCACTTTCCAACTACTCAATATCAGCTAGTCCTCGATCCAACTGTTCTCCAAGTCGGCACTTGTCCACTTTCCAAATGCTCCACAACAATTTTTCCACTTTCTAACTGCTTTTCTCGGTGCTACTTTTCCTCTTTTTTCGGCGCGCTCCTTATTCTCCTTTGTTTTTGGCGCTTTCCTTATTTTTTGGCACTACTTTGATTCTTTTCAAAAATTTTCCTATGCCAACAGGTCCCCAACACTGAAATCGTGAATCATCCTGAGTCACTCATTGAATCCTACTTCTTTCACTTCCTGTGTCAGTGCTACATCTGTGTTTCTTGTTAGCATTTCTCCTGAGCCTAGTTTCTCTTCTCCGCCATGGCTTCTATCATATGCACAGTGACTGGAGGTTTCAATATTTCTCTTCCTTACAAGCCTATCTTCTCTACCCTTGAATTTTTTGTGTCAATATCCATGACTAGATGTTCATCCTTTTCCTATAGGGGCTCCAATTGAGCCTGTCTTGCAATTATCTCTGCTAGTACTGCCTTTTCTTCTAATTGTAGACTCTTCATCTCTGTCACAGTCTTAATCTTTTCTGGTAGTGATATTATCATCTGTCGCTATATTAAATATTCGATTGATGCGTGGACCCTATCCTCCTTTCCTTGCAGCTCCTGCAATCTTTGATCTTCTTGTACTTGCATCCACAGTTGGCCACTATGCTCCAACAAAGTTTTCATCCTTTGTATAGCCTACACTATATTTTCTACAAGTTCTGTGGCATCCTGTTCTCGCTATGCCTTGATTTCTGGAGGGGAAGTGGGTGCTGCGTGCTCCTCCAACTCTTTTATTTGGCTCTTGTATTTCTCCAAGGCCTATGCTATGTTCCTCATATTCTCCTCAGAAGATACTTGTTCTAAATCTGTGTTGTCTGGGATGGTTTGGAATACTTCCCCAATATACTTATCCATATCCTCTACCTTTTTCTACGCTATATTATTTTCCTTCCCTTTTTGGATGATTGCTTCCTTTAGTGTGATGTTCTCTTCCTACGCTATTTGTAAGTTGGTCACATCATACCTTTCCCTAGACTGAATTTCCTATGTGACATTAATCTATAATTTATACAGTGCCTTCATCGGGATCTTGGCCAACACCAAGTACAATGTATCAATTTCCTTCAAGGGATTTTGTGCTACCTCCTCATTGATGAACAACGTCTCAGGTGTTATGATAAAGTTGGTGCTCCCTTGCGCTGTGATTTGCATTATTTCTCCAGCAAGTATTCCTTCCCTAGTTTTCGCTGGTTTATCTTTTTGTGGTTGATCTTCCCTGATCCTTAACTGTTCCAATGAATTTTTCACTTCCTGTACTTTCTCCATAATTGAATACCTATGCTTCTCAACATTCTCCCACACCTCTGATAGTCGATCTTCGACTGTTGTGGCTAATAGTTCAACATCATTTGCTATCAATGATGTATGAGGTGGTGTTCTATGGGCCTTTTCCTTCTTCCTGGAGCCACTTGATTTCTCCCTTATTCTATTCTTTTGGGCATCTAATGGCTCATATGTCTCTGGCATATGTGTATGCATTCCTATCCCTTGCCCAATTTCTTCCTCCATAGGTATATCATGTGTCTCTATCCTTTATTCTTTTGAACACACTTCTTCTCTTGTAACTCCTGGTGTCTATCCTATGCGTGGTGGGCCCTGTGTGGAACCACCCTGTGATTTATTCTGCGTCCTACGTTTATTTTGAATTGGGATACTTCCCCCCACTAGAAATTGTGTTTTATTCTTCTTCTTGCTAGCACCACTTATGCTTTGTCTGCTGCACAAGGATTGTTCTATCTTGAGTCTGAGTCAGTCCTCCTAGCACTATCCTTGGAATTACTGGCATCTTCCATTCATCAGGCCACTCCTGGACCTCCATTTGTATATCCTGCATCGTCATGCAGTATCTCGATTGTAGCCAATCCTTGGCTGGGTCCCTCTTCTCCTTCAACCACATGCTATGGCATGTTTCTTGAAAGTTGGAAATTTTTTCAAAATCCTGGACTGTCTCAGGGGAAATCCTCCATGTGTCAGCTAAGTGGTTTTGGATCTCCAACAAGTATGGAGAGAATACATCATTGTTCACCTTCTTTGTCTTTGGGTCTGATGTGCTCCTAAGAGAAGTGTACCGCATTGTGCCACACTTTCCTACTCTTTGAAGGAACATATTGTATGTTGGTTCTTTCCATCCTATAAGTGCAATGAGGATCAATAATCAAGAGTAGTGGAACTCAGATCCCCAATTCTGCATGTCCTTATAGTCCTCCATGAAGTTATTGAGTAAATAAGGGCCCTAGCTCATCGAGCTCCCCTTCGTGCACTGCATTGCAACCACTACCACTTATGTTGGTACTTCCTCCTTTTGGAATTTGCGCATTAATTTTCACCATATCAACCTTGTAGAAAATCTCATTGCAGGATCATTTATGTCATTGATCTTGATTCCCCTGTTTCCTCTATCCGTGCCATACTTTGTCGTGATTTCGTTAGAAATGGCCTTTGCCTTAGTTTTGTATTCTAGATATTTCTCTGGCTTCTCCCCATCCATGGGTAGCCCAGTGATAGCTACAATCAAATCCACATTGATAGGCATTGGCCTATCCATCCACAAAATTCCTCCATGCACGCTTTTTAGGAGTTGTTTTACACATCCATTGATGTGTTTACCACACCCAAAGTATGGTATATCAAGCAAATCCATGATCCCTATGTTGTAGAGACCCAAGATCCACTGCACAGGCTCCAACAATGGTGTGCCTGATGGGCCCTCTCCTCTTCTCTCCATGTAGTTATGTTGCACCAAATCCAAAATTTGACTGTGTCTGCCATGTCATGGTCTGAGTACTTCATCGTGTGTACTACTATCATTTCATCATATTATTTTACTCCCTATGGGATTTTTGGCATGAAAATCGTCAATTATTCCTGTGGGTGTGGTATTCCTTGTGCATTTCTTTCAACTCATGCTTTCTTCTTCCCTTATGGGGACGACGCCCCAAACTTTGGTATGCCCTCGTGCTATGTTTATTTCTCTTCTTCTAGCTCTAGGATTTACTGCACTGAACCCATTACAAGTTCTTCATGGTGTAGTGTTTTTCCTCTTGACGCGTCAGGCTCTATCCTTTTTGCATCTTCCTCAGGCTACCCAACCTCCTGTCATGGGTTTTTATTCCTCCTCCACTTGTGTGCTAGTGTGCTCATATTCTGGCGTATGAATTTCATCCACATTCATGATTGTTTACATGTCTTGTGTCCATGTTTGCGTCACCCAAGCGCTGCTTCTAGTGTTTCAATCGACCCTTATCGATGCTCCAATTGGTGGTGGAGACATCTTGCTAAGACCCAGACTGCTTATCTCTAATTCTCAACCTACTCTCCCAAATTCTCACTCTCTCATGATTATATTTCTCTCTTCATTCTTCTCCTTAGAGAAAAAACACAAATGACCACATTTTCCCCCTTTTTCCGACTTTATAGGCGGGACGATGTATTGACAACTATTTCGCACTCACAATTTTCACTTTTTCACTTTTTCCTGTACGCTACACTTTTGTACCTGTCAA
>JZKD02S0697155.1:211839-229033 GCA_000966675.3 Picea glauca | reverse complement strand
CAGACACTCGTATTTATGTGTCCCATGTCAAAGGACTTAGGTGTAGGAGGTTAATCTATTGCCTCTCATATTGATTAGCACAAGATAATTGGCTTGAGAAGCCTTATTATCAGATGGTGAAATTTGTCACTCTTTCTACCACAGTGATTAATTCCATTTATGCTATACGATTATAGAGGTTGGTTTCTAGTTACAATTTTCTTAGAGTAAGAACCCTTTTATATGCCATGTTAATGTTGTTTCATGTATTCAGGGATTTGAATCTCCGTCGAGCATGAATGTTCTAGAACGTGGTTGCTTTACAATAACAACGATATTACCATTGATGACGATTAGAGTAGTAGCAATGCTAAGAACCCATCACATCGATACTCTCTAATATGAAATATCGGTTTTTTCTAACAATGGCTATCGTGGAAATCAATAGTTTTTCATCAATCAAAGTGAATCTTGGACGGACAACAAAACAATCGCAGCGTTTGCAAAAGTTCTGATATATGGTAAAATCCATTTGAGGATGAGAACCACATAATCATAAGAAAATGAGTTCAAATTGATCACGATGATTAAAATTTGAAAGACGATTGATTGGAAGCAACATCAACATTTTTGCTATCGAGTGTGTGTAAACTTTGATGTGCATTTAGATGTTGCTACAAAGAGATGGACTTCCATACTTCACTGATATATGAGAGTTAACCCTTACCTCGTTTTATTTCGATGATGTATGTGCTAACTCATATAAAAAATAAATAAGTTGTGATATGGGATTGTAAGTACCATAGAGGCATTGCAAAACCTAGCAATGCAATAATATGTTGTGACATTGTGTTGTAATTTTCATGTTAAGTCAATGCAGAATTTCCTTACAAAGCTATTTTTAAGGGGTGATTCTTGTAATCTTGGTTAACTTGTTGTATCTTATTTTGCTTTAAGTGTATATTAAAGGAGGATGTTGGAGATAATATTTATTTGGTCAAATTTTGACTATTGGAAAATTGTATTGGAGACAATCCTTGAGAATAAAAAGTTATGGATGTACATAACAGAAGATAATTCTCTATTAGAAGATACATAAGAGCTAAAGTGCTTGGTGATTCCTAATCGATAGATACATTGATGCTAAAATGCTTGGTGATTCCTCGTCGATAGATACATCAATGATAAAATGCTTGGTGATTCCTCACATGTAGATATGCTTGTAGATACACCAAGATTGAAATGCTTGATGACTTTGTCAATATGGTTCCCCATTGGAATGTACACAATTCTAAAATTTAATGCACAACAATTTAGGGAGAAGATACATGGCATTATTATTCATAGTAGGTAACATATTGAGTTACTAGTGCGTCAAGAAGAAAGTGACCTTGTAAAATTGTGGAACAACGTCAAGGATTGGTTCAAACACCAATGATACCTCCTTGATTGACCATCTTGAAAATAGAGTTATGCACTCTTTGGCTTGGTGGCTTCATTATAGTGGAAGAATATTTGGCTTGAAAAAATTTGCATTGACATCAAGGCCGCTGGAAGACAAGAGCATAAGTGAAATTATGCTAACCTCCTTGACAAGAAGATAAAATTGACACTGGATGGACAAGGACAAAATGATCCTTGGGCAACAAATTGAAGGCTCACCTAGATGGAAAGAGGACAAAATGATCCTTAACTGACAAATCAAAGGCTCACCTTGATGGACAAAGGACAAAATGATCTCTCATTGACAAATTGAAGGTTGCTAACCTTTGTTACAAGATGATAAAATTGTCACCTTGATGGACATGGCAAAGTGAACCTTGATTGACAAACCAAACATTGTTAACCTCTTGTGACAAGAGTATAAAACTATCACCTCGATGGAATGAGGACAAAATGTGTTGGACATTGGGTTCAATGCTTCCTGCGAGTTTCACGATATGGGTTAACCCCCTCTTGTGGATCCCAACTCCGACGATTGTGGCATAGACTAACGCTTGTGGGTTTTGGTCTAACAACAATCGTAGTCCAACAAATGGTATTAGAGTGTTAGGTCTTGAGTTCAAATCTCACCCGACACACGCTGGGGGGGGGGGGGGGGGGTTGTTGGACATTGGGTTCAACACTTCCCGCGAGTTTCACGACATGGGTTAACCCCCTCTCATGGATCCTGACTCTGACGATTGTGGCAAAAACTAACGCCTGTGGGTTTTGGTTTAATGACAACCGTAGTCCAACAAAATGATCCCACGAACAACGTGACCAACAAATTAGATGCTCCTCCTTTTGTAAAATCATTTTTGACATTACATAATATGTGGACTGTCTCTCAAAGTGATCCCTTGTGTTCACGCTATCTTTGGTTATGTAAGATAAAGGATGGTGTCATTAATGAGGGATTATCTCTTACTTAGCCTAAGTTACTTTTATGGGGGGATGCTAGTGTATAATATTGACTTAGTCTTTTCTTTCCAAGGAAAAAATCACAATGTATTATCTTTTAAAGGATGAAGGTACATTGCATTTAGCATGTATGCATAGAGCATATATTTTTACTAACCTCAAAATTGGGTTTTATAAATGTACTTAAATCCTCCTATGTGCTAAATGAAAAAAAAATTGATTCTAACTATCCTAGGAAAACTGGGATACATACTTGACCACTAGGAAATTCCCATACCAAGAACATAGCCTCCCTCTAGGGGAAAAAACCACACCATCAATTGCATAACATTGCAAGTGAAAGAAGCATAACAAAAAGCTAGAGAAGAGAAAGGTTGCGTGACAACAATGTCCCCATCCTTCTCATGTGAGGAAGAAATCATATTAAATATGCTCTTCTTGGTCGTGCCCTACTCCATAATTGCGAGTAACTCAAAGTTCTGAAAGAAAATCACACCATTCAACCCATCCACTGATAATTTGGAGTTGTCGAATACATGAAGATTTCCCACACTATTTTCTATGACTATACTTAAAAGGGAAAACAATGTTGATAACTCAACCTAGTTATTTCTACACTCCCCAAGATCCAAAGAAAAGGAGATGAAATGAGATGAAGAAATGTATGGACACCCCCCAACTCCACAAATTTTACTAGCGTTGTCTTGGAAATCTCTGTCAAAGAAACCCTAGGGAAAAAGATTTATCAATCTCTAAGATTCCAATTTGGCGTAGTGTGGTACATCAATCTCCCCGACACCCACTTTAGAGGACAAAGTCCACACCATAAGATTAGAGATTACCCTATGATGGTGAAAAATGATGCCCCTAAAACAAGTAAAACTCTAGGTCAAGGCATGCTCCAAAATGATCATGAAGGTTGGAAAAAGGTGGAAAGGAAGGGAAAATCTCCCCAAGTTCAGTAGCTTTATCCCATGCCTCAGCTTAGTCCTGACTAAACTAGAAGAATCCTTCAACCTAAATATTGGTTAGAGACCCTCCTGCTAGTTTCAAGCTCATTTCTCTATGGGGGTTGGGGCCCATCATGTCTGATCTCTACTCTTATTGTTGAATTCTTTGCAGTCAAATCCTAATGTTGAAGAACCTCACAAGAGGGTAGAAAACAAAGTTTTAAATGATATTTTCTCATCGAAGTTGCAAAGTGTGACATCTCCAAACCCTTTTGATGCCCTAGCAACATGAGAAGGTGAGGAGATGATGGATTACCACATATAAAAATTTTTGTAGTGAAGGTAGTGTTATGGAATGTATGGTGTCTCACTAAGCCCTATGAAAAATCAATGGTCTTGAAAGTTAGAAATGTTGTTCTTGATATTGATGCTTTTTGTCTACAATAAGTTAAAGTAACTAATCGTATTTTGAGATCGCCCCTTTCTGTAATCTGGCCAAATTTAGTTTTCTTTTATACTAACCATGTTGAAGATAAATGTAGAGTTGCAATGTTGAATTCTCTAAAGTGGGAAAAAATTCTTATCCAACATTGCATCAATGCTTCAAAATGTGTTATATGGACCCTCAAATTGTCACAACTTTGTGAGACACCATACATTCCATAACACTACCTTCCAAAGTTAGTAACTAAAGTAACTAAATTTAGTAACACTACTTTGTGAGACACCATACATTCCATAAATTGTGTTAAAGTAACTAATTGTATTTTGAGATCGTCCCTTTGGGTAATCTGGCCAAATTTAGTTTTCTTTTATACTAACCATGTTGAAGATAAAGGTAGAGTTGCAACATTGAATTCTATAAAGTAGGACAAATTTCTTATCCAACATTGCATGAATGCTTCAAAATGTGTTATATGGACCTTGCTTGATTTCAAAGGCCATCTACTAGGCCTAACCAACATTTATGCCCCAGTTGATGTAGATGAAAGCAATGCTTTATAGGGATGGATTCACAAGGAGCCATTGGAGGCCCACTAACTATTTTCTCACGATTTTAACCATTTCAAATCCTAAGAAGACTAGGAATGGATTTTACTAGCGCATATGGTGTCAAGACAACAACTATCCCAAAATTGCCTCAAGCCTAGACTTGACCTTTATGATTCTAACAAATTCCATATCAAAGACTTTGTTGAGTGTATTACCCCTCGTCTAATTTTGAGAAAGGAAACAAAAGAGTACCGGAAATACCAGACATAGTTATGCTCTTAAAGAAAAATATCTTTTTCTTTGAGTGAGAAGTAGAAATGTAGTGTAGGTCATAGGGAAGCTCACCCTATCTGACCATTAGACCATTGCTATCTTTATCTCTTAGGGTTTAATTAAAGACAAAGTCATGAGCCAAGATTTATGTTTAACACATCCCATTTGTGAATCATTCTTCTTGCATAGAATTTATGAAAAGAACTTGGAATCTAATGCCTTGACCCATATGAGATAGGGGGTGTATTTTATGGTGGGAAGACACCATTTTGTGTGTGATACGATTTTTGTAGGGATATTGTAGGCAACACATGACATTTAGAAGAATAAAGAATAAGGTTGTCACATAGGAAGTAGAGTAGGTCTCAAGCATGATGCAATTCATCCCCTTCAACAAGAAATTGTAGACAAAAGAAACCATGCTAAGAAATCTCTTCAAAGTTGAAGACAAATATAGAGATAAATGGTCATTTGGGTTTATCTCACAGGGTTGGGAGGAATGATTGTTATCCTCCTCACCTAAGTTCGATTCACACAAATAACATGTTGAGCTCATAACAAGTATATTTTTGTAGTGGCTTCGATCCCTGTTGTTGACTGACCTTGTGCCCTGAAGATTCTAGGGTTTACCCTGGGTACCATTCTCGAAATGAGGGGAATTACTTGGGTGTTTTCCCTTATATTTGTAACTTGGAAAAAAAAACATATATAGCTAAGGGTGCTCAAATATGGACCCATCTTCATTCATTGAGAATATATGTGACAAACCTACTAAGTTCCTATTCAAAGTCTCAGCCTTTAACGAGGTAATTTATTTTGAGAAATGTAGCTCGGATAAGAAATTCTTGCACATGTTTTAGTGTGAACGTGTAGGAAGTGGTTCAAATTTTTTTGAGAGTGACCACTTAAGAAAAGTGGGTAATAATTATATTTTGTAATTTCACTTAGGAAAAAGTGAAAATATTATGTTTTGCAGTTGACATAGTCCCAAGAGTATAATAAAGTGCATTTTATACATTATAATTTGTCTTAGACGTGATTTAATCATGACCATACATCTCAATATGAGATTAGGGTTTTATCAAATCATAATGATAGATAAGATAGAGAATTCGATCTTAGTTGAATAGATAAAGAGATGGAGAGGAGTCAGAAAGCATCAATGAGGGAGAAGATAATATCATCCTGCAAGAGGAGGACATACATAGTTCATACCTCTGTTGAGACTACTTTTCCTTGATACACAGGGTGTACACCTTCAAGGGTAGGTTTTACACTATCTTCTGTAGCAGCCAAAGTGTGATTATGTGTTAAGGAGAGAAGAAAGAGGGTTTGTTCTCCATAACATGAAGAAAGGAAGTAGGCCATACAACATGCCATACTATTGTACATTCATTTCTTATACATGACATACATATTTGTTTAGGGGTGATTTTGTGGACTGTATAGCTGCTAGTTTAGAAGGCTGCAAAGGTCACCATGTAAGATTTGATCTAAGGAACAAGAAGTTGATTTGTAGGAGAAACCATCTATGTATGCATGTATTTCATTTATGCATCCGCTATTTACTTTTCAACTATTGTGTGATTAATTCTATATTTAGAAATTACTTTTATGCATTTAAATAAATTTAGTTTGATTTGTTCAATTTGAGAATATAAGGAAATCAATCATATAGGCATGAAAATTTACATGCTATCATACCCTCTCTTTGATTGAGATTCTCAAGGGTTTACACCATTAGATGAATTGCCAGAAACAACTCTCTGTAACAAGGACTAACGACTAAATGGTTTTAGATATTGTGCTTATTTACTTATCATAAATGAGAGTTTGTGCAATAGATCTTAGAGATGACATCAACTAGCCTCATATGTGAGGATATATTGGAAGGTGCCTCAAATTTCTTACCTTAGAAAGTTAGGGTGACGTTGTTATTGGAGGAGAATAATCTTTGGGATGTCGTCAAAGATGTTGTGGCTACACCTCCATAACAATTGACACATTAGAAGAAGAAGTGAAATTCAAGTGGATGATTATGGATGTTGTAGGGGATCATTTGATTCCTCACATATCCGAGAAGAAGACTACAAAGGAGATGTTTGATGCCCTGGTTGGCCTCTACCAGAGCGATAACATAAACATGAAGAGGATATTGAATAACAAACTCAGATTATAGATATGACTAGATTAGACATAGTTACCGATTACTTGATGAAGGTATTGTAAATTAATGTTCAACTTGAAAAAGTTGGGGAGAAGATTGAAGACACAGAGCTAGTGAACATGACACTAAATGGATTCTCAGCTTCATGGGAATCATTTGTTAAGGGAATTTGTGCTCATAATAATATTTATTCGTCTGAAATATCATGGTATGACTATATCCAAGAGAAGAATTGGATGAAGTTGAAGGACATCAAGAAGGGTGGTGATGATAACCTAGCCTTATTTGGACAAATGATAAGGATAGAGGAAAAGGACCTAGCAAGGGCAAGGGAAAGAATGAGGAGTCAACCTCATAGCTAGGGAATAAGGATTTGAGCAAGATCAAGCACTTCATCTTTCATAATCATGAGAATTATACATCACAATGTCCATACAAGAAGAAGGGAAAAGGGAAGAAACAATAGATGTAGGTGGAAACCTATGTAGAAACTCATATAAACAAGTTTGCTTCCAAATTTGAGAATGATTTGTTGATGGTATCGTACCTTTCTACCAACATGGTTTCAAGGGATGCTTGGTATGTGTATAGTGGGGCATCTCATAATGTGACATCAACTCGACAATGTTTTACTAGTCTAAAAGAAAAAAACTAAGGGGTGTAGGTAGAACATGGTAATGGTGACATGTACCCAATAGCAAGAGTTGGTACCATTCCCTTCCATCTCCAGTTAGGTAAATCTTTAGACTTTGATGATGTTTTTTTTATTCTGTGTCTTAGGAAGAACTTTCCTTGAGTTTCGATTATGGAGGATAAGGGTTATGAAGTAGATTTTAAGAATTAGCAGGTCCTCATTAGGCCAAAAGAATATAACCCAAAAGCAACACAAGTGACAGGGGTTAGGGAAGGAAATCTATACAGGTTGTAGGGTGAACCTGGTCAATCCCTAGTACATAAAATCGACAATTTGTGTGAGTTGTGGCACAAGAGGATAGGGCACCTACATAATAAGGAGTTTCCTATACTGAAGAAGATAGTCACAGGTCTTCTAGATTTCAACATTGATCATCAGGGAGTATGCAAAATGTGCATGCTTGGAAAGGATGCCAAGGTTACTTTCCTAAGCAATGAGCATATGTCTAAGAAAATTCTAGACCTACTGCATTTGGATTTATGTGGATCAATATTAGTAGCATCAATCTTAGAAAGCATGTATTATGTTTCCTTTATTAATGAATTCTCTTGCAAGACTTGGATCTACTTCTTAAATACCAATGATGAGGTCTTTAGTAGGTTTTAGGAGTTCAAAGCTCTATTCAAGAACCAGACAGGGAAGAGGATCAAATTCTTGATATCAGACAATGGGGTTGATTATACCTCCAAGGAGTTTGATAGTTTCTAGAAGGATATAAGAATCAAGAGGGGGATAATTGTTCCATACAACTCATGAAAATGGGGTTGGAGATAAAAACAATCGATCCATCATAGGGGCTGCTAAGGCTATAATTCATGACCGAGACTTGTTGATGTATCTTTGGGCATAAGCGCACAACACAACAATATACATCCAAAGCATCTATCCTCTTTAGTAGGTTTCAGGATTTCAAAGCTCTATTTGAGAACCGGACAGGGAAGAGGATCAAAGTCTTGATATCGTACAATGGGGTTGAGTATATCTCCAAGGAGTTTGATGGTTTCTGGAAGAATATAAAAATCAAGAGGGGGATAATTGTTCCATACAACTCATGAAAATGGGGTTGTTGAGAAAAATAATCGATCCATCATAGGGGCTACTAAGGCTATGATTCACGACCAAGACTCGTGGATGTATCTTTGGGCATAAGCACACAACACAACAATCTACATCCAAAGCATATATTGTCACAGGATCTTGGAGGTCAAGATACCAAAGGTGGAATTCACTGGTGTGAAGCTATAGGTGAGTCATTTTTGCATCTTTGGATGTCTATTTTATATCCATGTTTTGGTGGAGAAGAGGACCAAGTTGGAGACCTATAGTAGGAATGGTTTATTTGTCAGTTACAATGAGACTTCAAAGGCCTACATGGTCTATATTCTAGAGTAGAGGAAAACAATAGTGAGTAGGAATGTAAATTTTGAGGAAGACTTTGCATCCATGAAGTCTCATTATCCTATTTCAATGATACATGATGAGGAGAAAGAAGATTTGAAGGTTGAGCCAAGGTCACCAATGACTTCTAGTGTAGGAAAACAACCTTCAGGTGAGGAGGAGATATTATCCCCTTCTAATTCTATCAGGAGATTTTGATGCTTCAATCATACATTGAGGGATGATCAAGAGTATATTTAGACTCCTAGGAGAACATTTAGAGAGAGAAAACATTCAAAGAAGTTTCCAAACTACATGGTATTGATGAGTAGCATCATAGATTCAAAAACTTCCATCTTTTAGGAGGAAACAAACCGATAGGTTTGGTGGGATTCCATGGTGGAGGAGTACACCTCTGTCGCGAAGAATTATGTGTGGGACATGCCAAGACTGAAGGGGAAGTTAGTAAGTTCTAGGTGGCTCTAAAAAATCAAACATGTATATAGAAACATAGAAAATTTCAAGGCAAGGCTTGTGGTGAGAGGGTTCTCCGAGAGAGAGCGAGTGGACTATGAGGATACATTTTATCCAATTTCTAGGTACACTTCCACTAGCGCATTTATGTGTTTAGTTTCATTTACGGGATGGAGGATACATCGACTGGATGTGAAAACAACTTTCCTTACTAGAATAATTGAGGAAGAAGTATACATAGAGTAGTTTTAGGTATTTAAAGTAAATAGGAAGGAGTCCCATGTTTGTAGGATTAACAAGGTTTTTTATGGATTCAATTAGGCACCGAGAGATGTGGTAATCCAACATTGATGGATATTTGTAGAGTGTGGGCTTCACCAAAAGTGAAGCATATACTAATCTATATTAGATATTTGTTGGGACCATTTTGGTTATTTTGGTGTTGTATGTAGATGACTTGTTTCTTATAGGTGAAAAAAATTTCATTGTAGGGTGCAAAGAAGACATGTGAGCTGAGTTTGAGATGGAGGACATTGGAATGATGCATTACTTATTGGGTTTGAAGGTTTGGAGGAAACCAGGGGATATTTTATTTGGGTAGGGAAAGTCTGTAGTTGATATCTTGAAGAGCTTTCAGATGGAGGATTGAAAACCTATGACCACACCCATTATCACTACTTGAAGAAGGTGAAAACTTCACATTTGGAGTTGGTGAACCATATTTTGTATAGGCAACTGATAGGTTCCTTAATGTATTTAGTCAACATTGGAATTGATATATGTTTCATAGTGAACACCTTGAGCCAATATATGGTGGAGCCGAGGTAGAAGCATTGGGTAGTAGAAAAAAATGTTCTTAGATACTTGAGGGGCACAATGGAGTATGGTATGAGATATATTAGATATGGTGAAGTGAAGTTGCAGGGGTATATATACTCATATTAGGAATGTAGTGCAACAAACAGGAAGAGCACCTCAGGGAGCTGCTTTAGCTTGGGATCAACAATGATATCATGGTTCATTAGGAAACAAAATTCTATGGCACTTAGCTCAATAGAGGCAGAATACATGGCAACCAATACTACTAGTTGTGAGGCTATTTGGTTTTGCAAGTTACTTGCAGAGTTGTTTGATCAATAGATGGATCCTATGGTGATATACTTTAATAATCAGAGTTGTATCAAACTCTAGAAGAATTTAATATTTCATGATAGTTCCAAACATTAGACATCATATATCACTTAATATGATATAGTATACAAAAGGGAGTATCAAAGCTCCAATATGTTCCCATAGATCAACAAATCACTGATATTCTGACCAAGCCCTTATCAAAAAGGAAGTTTGAAGCATTCAAAGAAAAACTTGGATTGATGCATAATTCCTTCCTCGCTAAGGAGTGTTAAGAAATGTAGCTCATACATGAACTTGCACAAGTTTCAATGTAAATGTGTAGGAAGTGGTTTGAGATATTTTGAGGGTGAATACTTAGGAAAAGTGGGTAATAATTCTATTGTGTGATTTCAATTAGGAAAAAGTGAAAATATTATATTTTGCAGTTGACATAGTCCTAGGAGTCTAATAAAGTGTATTTTATACATTAATGACTTAGACATGATTTAATAAAAATTGTACATCTCAAGATGAGATTAGGATTTCAACAAAGCATAAATATATACAAGATAGAGAAGTTGATCTTAGTTGAATAGAGAAGAAGTAGGAGAGGAGTTAGAGTGCATCAATGAGGGAGAAGAGAATAATAGGAAACAAAAGGAGCAGGATGTACCTCTACTATAACTATTTTTCCTTAATATGCAAGCCATACACCTTCAAGGGCAAGTTGTACACTGTCTTTTATAGTAGCCAGTGTGTGTCAATTCTTTGTTAAGGAGACAAGAAAGAGGGATTGTTGTCTAGAACATGACAAAAAAAGCATGCCATACAATAGGTTGTACTACTGTACCTTCAACTCTTACACAAGTCATACATCTCCATTTAGGGTTGATTTTGTGCACCACACAATTGCTGGTTTAGTAGGTTACAATTGTCACCTAGTAAGATTTGATCTAAGGAATGAGAAGCTGATTTGAAGAAGAAATCATCTATGTATGTGTGTATTTCATTTATGCTTCCACTATTTACTTTTGGGCTATTGTGTGATTGATGTTATGTTTAGAAATTAATTTTCTGCATTTAAATAAATTCAACTTGATTTGTTTAATTCAAGAATATAAGGAAATCAATCATCTAGGATTGAAAATTTATAATTGAGTGTACCAAAGCGCTCAAGATTGTGGAAGGTAGTCACTTAAGTTTGGAATTGAAATAAAATTCATAAATCATTACAAAATGAACTTTCAAACTCGAGGGTCACGTGATAGAGGAAAAAAAGGTGGCATGCAAACATATGTTGACATAGTTATGCAAATGTTGACAAATGAGAACTAGAGAATGCGTGACCAAAAGTTGACAATGGATGGATTTAAATCTCCCCAAAATAAAATGGACGACAAAATTTTTTATGGGTGTGATGCCCACTCGTGTGATTTCTACCAAGTTATGGGATTTTGTGGCCTCAGAATGGGTCCAAGTATCTAAAGATGTTATTTATACATAAATGTTAGGATACCACATCAATAAAGTTATGATCAAGTTCATTCAAAATAACAACAAAACTGCGTTTATAACAAGCTGGCACCTGATTACCCTCTTGAACATTTCCTATAAAGTTCTAGCAAAGGTTCTACCCTTGATATTGAGATACATTTTTTCTAAAATCATTAGGGTTGAGAAAGATAGCTTCATCAAGGGAAAATTTATATTGGGCAATTCAATTGTACTTTGGGAAGGAATGGGGTGGACCATGAGCTAGGGCTCTCTTCATCAAGATTAACTTTGAAAAAATTCATCATATAGTCAAATGGCCCTTCATTCTTTCCATGCTTAAGGATCCAAGGTTTCGGCCCTAGTTCTTTGGAAAATTAATGGAAACTCTCTTCTTTGAATCCTCTATTTGCCTTTCCATCAAATAAGACAACTTTCAAGAAATAGGCCTTTTTGGGTCTATTAGGAAAAGTTTCCATAAACTTAAGCTCCCAAATTCTATGGAATGGTAGTAAATGCTCTTAGATACCTTCTAAAAATAGAATCGACCTTAGATTTATTAAAGGTACCCATCTCCTTGGTTTTGATGGGGGTCAACTAGAAAATGGTCACTTTGCAAATGATTGTTGTTTATGTTGGATCATGTTGTCATTGATGCCAATGGTTTGATTATTTTGATGTCAAAGGATTGATGTCAAGTGATTGAGTGATTAATTGATGTCAAGTGATTTAATGGGATCATCCTAATCCCTGCCAACATTAACAGATCTCCCTATATCCACCTAGATCTAGAACAAAACAAGACATGACATGACACTTCCCCTAAGCTACAATCATTGAATTTGTCAGTGAAGAAGGAATAAGTGATGTACCTTTAGATATCACTTCCTTATGTCTTTGTTGTCCCTGCTTCGCTTTGGTAGCCTTGTGATATTAGATCTATAATGACACAAATCGACCAAGGTGAAAACAACAATAATACATTCAATGATGACCTATACATGTGATCAAGGAGTCATGTAATAAAATAAGAGTGATTTTATGGGAAAGAGACATGCCATTGTATTATATTAAATGAAAGTAGAAGATAGAATCGGTTTGCCTTGATGTCGCAAGCTTCCTTTCGGTGGTCCTTCGTTCCAACACACACACTTGCTCCACGCTTGCATGAAGAAGATTCACTATGGCTTGATGGACAAATGGAGGCCTCAAGCATCAATTCAAATAGGATTCCTCACACAATTCTGAATCTATTCTTTCATCAATTCTATATTCAATCTTGCTTAACCTCTTCCTTGAGAAACCTTTCATTATATAGGAGAAGGAGAGATGGTTAAAGGGATGATGATGATCCCACTAAATCTGAGAAGTCAGTAGGATGCCAACCATGCGAATGCCAACTCATTTTCTAGAAGATCCTCTTCTAGAACCTTCGTAACCTCTTCTCCATTTTAAGCTTTGAAGTAGGTTTGCACCCTACTTATAGAGAAAACTACGAACATCTCGCAATCCAAGTATAAAGTAGCCTGTGAGAATCAGGATTTCTCGCACCCTATAATACATGTAGCCCACGAACTCATCTTAAAAATATGTTTTGTAGAAGAAGACAACAATCACTTTTCTCAGGCAAAAGGTCCTTATGAGAGCCTGAACACATAATTGTAGAGACATCACAAGAGTGACCAAAACAATGTGTAACAGAATGCCCCCCAAAGTATGAGGTTGGAACTAATGATAACCGAAATACTTTGTAAAATGCATGTGTGTGTCAGAAACAACGATCACACCTAATCGAAAAACTGCAAACAATCAAGTATCTGCAAAATATAATACCAACTCTGAGGTAGGCATTCCCATGCTCAGACCACAAATGAATGAAATCACAAATGTAGGCCATGGCCACCAATCATACATCGTGGATCCATGTCACCAAAATGCTACATAACCACCAGGAATACACTGTGGATCTATGTTAGAAGACTCAGATTAGGACATAGCCACGTGACATACAAAGTGGATCTATGTGTCGATGCAAATCATAAATACTCCATCACAACCTGGACCAAAAAGATGAGACCCAGGGTCTTCAATCCCGTCGTCTGAAAAGTACGAATCTAGCCATGCGATTACATGTGTCGAAGTCAAACATGGTAGAAACCACTTGATTACCGGTCATTGATGAGAACTGTTAACAAGTGTGAGGGAAATCACCATTGATGTCAATGACTCCCAAGGTACCTAAGTACAATCAGAACGAATGTGAATAAATGAGTCAAAGTCGAACACTCGACGAAATCTCTCGATCAAGGACCAATGATGTGAATCCACTGTTGAAAGTGAAGAGACCTGCCATTAAGGCATGTAGGTTCTAAGGTACTAAATGATTTCTAAATCTTATTCCTGGATAATGAGTTGGAGTCGACGGAAAAAGACTCGTCACAGGAGGGCCTTGATGTATCCCCCATCAATGACACAAAATGAGTAAAATATTTCTAGGGTAAGTCAAAGTATGAATATGATTTGAAACAGACACAGGGAAGGCCGACATGGTAAGAATGAACAGCTGCAGATGGCTGACTCAATGGAGGGCTTGTTTGGACTTCTCTTGAACATATGAACGACACGAAAATGGTCTTGGCAACAATGAATCAAAGACGACCCAAGATATGACCTTGTAGCAAGTCAAACGAGAGACAAATGGATTCCCCAACCCAGATTCAAATGACAAACAAGGGGTGTCATGTTTAAGAGCGACGCTTACTGCCACTAATACAAATACCAAAACACATCCCTTTCCCAAAATTTTCCCCACCATTTCTGGTGAGTACCTCTTTATTTTTACACAAGCTTGAGGAGGATAACATATGCTTGTCGATGTAAGCTCATCCTTCGGATGAGTCCCTTGGAGTACATTTAACAAACCCTGGGAAGCAGTGGTTTGGTCCCATAAGGGCCTTTCGATGTTTGTTTAATGAGTCCAAAGATAGAAAACTTGGGTTTTTTTCATGTTTTGAGAGTCTAAAAAAAACTTAAAGAGAACTCTCCTGGTTCCTTTTTCGTAAATTAGTTCGACAAGACCGAAAAAGTGATAAACTATCACTCATCGAATGTTTTCTTCAAATACTTTTACAAGCGTGAAAAGAATAAGATCGCTCGACAATCTTTTCGTTTTTATGGAGCATGAAAAGAGCTTAAAGGATACTCCCTTATTTTTCATTATTTTCGTGTTACCATGAAGAGTATGAAAAGACAAGAAAATAATACTCGGTTGCGTTCTCATGTATTTTCGAGCGCGAGAACGAACGAAGATTGAGCTTGAGGTTTTTCCTACAAAACCCTAAAAAGGCATTCGTACATGTGATGAAAAAAGGAAAAAATACTCGTACACCATCGTTCGGGATTTTAGGCCATTTATCTGTGAAAAACCATACTCACAAGGCCATTAGGGCATTAGGTTTTTAAGCAAAATAATAAAAAATAATATAAAAAATCAATGAGAAATAGTAAAAAGTGAATAAATATGGGTGAAAAGCCCTTTTTACCATTTCATTGTTACTTTGTCAAAACTTGTCCAACAAACCTCTTTTTTTCCCAAATTTCTTCACTCGATTGCGGGAGGTACAAGTGGTCAATCGGCAAATGGTTTTGGCCAATGAGGTAATCCCCTGATTCTTCAACTTTTTCATGGATTAAAATTGATTTTATTGGCAAATTTTAGTGTTTTGATTCCATTTGGGGCCGATAGGTGCGCTCAGGCATTCTCACAGGTGAGCCATTCGGGACCTGCAAGAACCTAAGGTTCTCGCAAGTGGGCTTTAGTGAACCTGCGAGAATCTCGTGTTGTGTGAAAGGTTCACCCGCGAGGGCTGAAAATTGGATTTTCATGCATGTTTTTGCTCAATAAAAACTTATTCAAGAGGTTAAAACGAATTGTTAACTTCCTTCTCATGACTCTATTGTAGGTATTGATCATCACGATGTTGGAATGGAGGGAACGAGAAAATGAGGAGGATGATGCCATTGTTGGAAATGATCCGGGTACAATTGCTGCCCTCCGGGAATGTGGGATCTTAAAATTTTTCAGGATCCCGGGCATGAGATCCCAACTCAGGTTGTTAGAGTACCTGGTCCACATGTGGGATGTGGATCAACAAGTATTTCATGTAGGGGTCCACACACTCACACTAGATATCGAGGATATCTATTTTCTGATGGGGTTGTCACGACGTGGATACCATGCGACTCTGATTGGAGGTAGAGGCGGTGGACTTCCTATGAGCGAGTATGTTCACCAATATTATGTTCCCGAGGTGGAGAGAAGCAAGGGTAAATTCGCCATATGGGGGGTCCAGGATCTGACCTTACGAACTATCTTATTTACCATTGCACGCATGGCCGAGAGCGTGGTTCCGCACATGGCTCTCCAGAGCTATTTCCAGTATGCAATAGAGTGCACAGAGCCTTGGGTTTTCAACTAGTCGGACACAGTTCTCCGCAGTATGAAGAGGCAATTGAAAAAGTGCAGAAGGGGTAACCTGAAACAGTTTGGGTACGGGTCAATTTTGGTGTCATTCTTCCTTGAGAGGGTCCCACTACTGCATCTACATGTAGATTGGGGTTTACCGGCCCCACAAGATCTGAGGATGATGAGGTGGTGTAACCTTATGGTTCGGCATGTAGCAGGGCCTTTAATCAAATATAATGATTCTTTTTTTGACTGGTTGAGGCCCCAGATGATGATGATCGATGACTATGCATATGCTGGCTTGGATTTCTGAGGAGATCCAGACTTGGTTCTACCTGAGGATGCTCAGTGGGGTGACTTAGGTAAGTACACATTTTGTTCATTTTTAATGTTTTTTTTGCAAATTTTATTATGTAAAATGTTTTTATGTCTTCGATCCAAGGAATAATAAAAAAATTTCTTTTGACGACACAGATGTGGGGCCGTATCGGCCTCCAGGAACATCTCCCATTCAGATACGAGGAGAATTGGCTCCAGTGGCAAGATGGGACGCTAAGGACTACGAGGCAATTGAACAGAACTTAGAGCGACTAACCGTAGATGTCCCAGACATCGCGATTGGGGAGATCCCAAGGCGTTATCAATGCCATACTGTGGGCGTGTACGAGTCTCTTAGTCAACTTCTCCGTAGGGTAGCCCGAGCAATTGTATGTTACCATGAGTGTCATCCATGATGCTAATTTGTAGAAGCGATGGGCTTCACATATTTTGATATTTTGATCTTTGGAATTTTTTTTTTTGTAAAACTTTTGATT
>JZKD02S0697155.1:177880-198615 GCA_000966675.3 Picea glauca | reverse complement strand
GTTGATTAAGGTTGGTTGTCATTGATGTCAACCCTTGAAGAAAGCTCCGTAGCACAAAGGTTTGGGTAATGGACCCAATATTGTTTGATGTAAATATGACTCATTATTGTTTTGTTATGGTTGATAAGAAGTAAATATGGATGAACGCTAAAGTGGTCCCCTTATGGTGAAAGCCCTCATGGGAAGACGTTTTGTGGTTGAGAGAACCTATGCTTGTTTGTGGAATAATGAGATGGAGATCAATGAAATTATTGGTGAAACTATCCTAGATGGATAGTTCTTGTCATGCCATTTTCGGTGGTATGTGGAACATCACATAACTCCTCATGGTTTGAGAGTTATGGCCCGACGAAGATGAAGGACCCCCATATGAAGGCTTGAAGCCCCAAATGGTCAAAGAAGTCAAAGTGCCCTAAAAGAATAAATCATTATGAAGTGACAAAGTCAAGATGGATTATTTAAATAATAAATAGAAGTGACAAAATCAAGAAGGAATATTTAAATGATAAAATATCGGAGAACTTTCTATTTATGGAAAGTGGTTAACCCTAAAATAAGGAAAATAGGTCAAGTGACCTAGAAATGGGTTAAGTGACCTAGAAATACGTTAAGTGACCTAGAGGATGAAAGTATAAATAAGATATCAATTGTCTCTTGCAGATCATCCTTTTTGTGGATCAATGGAGAGCTTCTTGTGAGAATATCTTTTGGAGTATTGATGGAGAGCTTCTTGTGAAAGCATATTTGGTGTGTATCTATTGAGCATGATTGGAGATCTATTCTGAGAAAGAGAGCGTGAGGAAGATCTCATGGATGCATAAAAGTTTCGGCAATATCGAAGATCTTGACGGTAGAAGTCTCGGAGCTTCATAAACCCTAGTTTCTGAGGTATACGTGGGTTGTAATGGGCCAGGGCATGTACATACGCGCGCTGTATGAGGACAGGGCGCATACAATGGATAAAATCATGGAGATTTGTGTTTGAGTTGATGATAAGCTGTTGAATACAAAAGAAGGTTCCAAATCTGCATTCTATGGGCTCAGATCTATCACTAAGACACTGGTATGGTTTCATTATTGTCTCGATGGATACTATTTCTTGTTGTGTTGTGAATGCTTAAGGCATTCTTGGTATGGTTGCTATGATGTGGTTTATGTTGGTTGATGGAGTGAGCAACACTCTTATGATTCAATACTGATATGATAGCTATAGTATGTTGATTTCTCATGCATGATTGAGTAGCATTCATATTGATTGGTTGTGGAGCATGAGTAAGCTATTGGAGAGCTTGGATGTGTTGTGACTGGCTGGTGGTTAGTTTGGACAATGAGAGACAAAAGAGAATGATAAATTGGTTGCAGAGGATCTAAGGTAATCTTGAAGGATAAACCCTAATTGCTCAAAATGTATACACATGCTGTTGTATACACTGGCCGCGCACATACGCGGGCTGTAGTGAGCCAGGGCGCGTACACATGCAGGCTGCACTACTGACAGGTTGCGTACCTGTTGCAGATTGATATCTGTTGAGGATTGTTGCCTCATCTCAGTTGGTGCTGAGTATGTAAGATGAGTCTTGCATTATAGAGTTGGTGCTCTTGTAGAGTTGTACTCTATTCAGTTGTTGCTGAAAAACCCCAAGGATTGAAGTCCGTAATAAAAAGAAAATTGTACATACATCTTGTGTTCTTTGTGTTCCTTGTGGTGATGACTTGTTGATATATGTTGTTGTTATGTGTTCACATATAACTTGTTATAAATGACAACAATGAGTAATGAGTAAAATGTTGAATGCTAACTAATGAGTTTTGTGTAAGAGGGAAGTTTTGGGAAAAAGTTCCCCACACTCATTCACCCCCCCTCTAAGTGTGGTAGGTGTTTCCAACAATTGGTTTCAAAGCAAGCCTTCACTACAAGCCTTAACAAGCTTGAAGGAGATCCATAGACACACAGATATATGATGAAGTTCCAATCCTTGATGAGGAAAACTATTCTACTTGGAGAATAGAGATGAGAATACATTTGAGGGAAATGGGAGAAACTATTTGGAAGACAACCATTGGTGGATTAGTTTCATTGAAGAACACATCAAAGTTTGCAGCTCAAATGGAAGGAAAGAAGAATGATGCATTGTCTCTCAAGACCATTCTTAGTGGACTCTCAAGCCCTATAAAAGAGAGCATGGGACAATGCACTTCCGCCAAGGATCTATGGCTAAAGATAGAGGAGACATATCAAAGCAAGAAGGAGAAGGAAAATATTGAAGATCACTCCATCAAGATCATTAAAGGTAAAGAATCTCCAAAAACCCTTGATTGTATTATTTCTAAATGTGATCTTGAAAAAATTTCAAGTGATGATAACACAAAGGAAGATCTTGAAGACATTTCAAATGAAGGCAAAGAATTATGTGTTGATATTTCAAATGAAGGTAAAGAGCCCTCAAAAACCCTTGATTGCAATGATGATGATGAATTTTTCTCTACAAGTGAAGAAGAAGATCTAGAAACAGTTTGTGTAAAGTTTGATGGTAATTATCCCATGAAAAGAATAGAAGAAAATCTATTAAAACTTCAAAAGAAAGTTGAAGAGGGTTTATATAGATATATAAGTGATCATTATTATATAGACTATAACTATCTTTCGGATAACACTAAGAAGTTTCTTAGGAGGATTCTAAGGCACATCTTGAAATTAAAGGAAATGCTCAAGGAACAAAAAGAGAGCAATAAGACTCAATTAGAAGAAAAGGAAGAAGAAATCACAAGACTAAATAATGGAAAAGAAGATATAAATGTATATGATGAGATTAGCAAAAGCTTTGAAATCATTGTCCATATCAAGACCAAAATTGAAGAATCCAAAAGAATAGAGGAACTATTGAGGAATCAAATAAATGAAAAGGAAGAGTCATGTTGTAAGTTAGAAGCTGAGATTGTTGACCTTAGAAAGAAGGTAGAAAAGTCAAACAAATTATTGAATAGCTCACAAATCTTGGATGAGATCTTGGAAAGTCAAAGATCACCACTTGATAAATCAGGTCTTGGATACAAAGAAGAAGCTACATATGCTGAAGCAAGCACCTTAAAGAAGCATGAGGTACGCCCATCAAAGAAGGAAGATAATGTTGCAAAACAACCATCTACACAAGGAAAAGAAAATTCCAAAAGAACAAAGCAAGGAAGACATCAAGAAGCTATCCTTGGGACACCAAAGCAAAGGTATGAAAGTATTTTTCATGGGCTTTGTTATTCATGTAATGAATATGGTCACAAATCTTTTGAATGTAGAGCTTATGAAAGGAGATACAATGGAAGATTTTATAACACCATAAGGTGTTGGAGATGTGATCAAGTAGGGCACATTGTTGTTCACTGTAACACCATGATATGCTATAGTTGCAGTGGATTTTGGCCACAAATCCCAGGATTGCTGGAACACAAGAAGAAAGTCCATGATGGGGACTTCACATAGCATGGCTAGAAGAAGGAATGAAGTAAGAAAATGAGACATCTTTGAAAATATGGATGCTCAGAGCTCAAGTTCTGAGGAGCAGGGCCAACTACATAAGTGGGTGAAGAAGACATAGCAGCCATATCAGAATGAAAGACTGAAAGGGAGTTCAAGTGTGTTATCCACAGAGGCATACATGGGTGACAGTGGAATCAGTCACGTACATACGTAGGATGACCTTGAATAGGTCACGTACATATGCGAGTTGTTGTGCAACATACCGTTTATATGTGGTAAAGCCTTGGGAAAAAGGAAATGCACATGGATTGCAACTTGATATGTTGGTATAACTCGGTGTTGCAGAGTCTAACATTGTTTATTGCAGGTTCTGCCACTGTTTGCTGCATGTTTTCATGGTTTTATGTTAGATCATGTAAGGTGACGATGTAAAATAAATCTTGGGTGCATGGCACTAATCCATGAGTATGGATTGATGTTGATCTGTTGGGTACATGGATGGTACATATTTGAGTTTCATTGATATATCTTATGATGTATTATTGGAATCATATGTTGGATATCATGGTGCATGCATTTTTCATGTGGTTAGGCTACATATTGAGACTTGTAGTTGGTGAGTTGAGTTGATAGTCATGTTGTACATCATTGGGGAGTCATAGCTTGTTGATGCATGGTTGATATACTTTCTTAGTGCAAGTGATGATACATGATGGTACACTCATAGTTGGTATTTTTTTGGCATATTGATAGATGCACATGGCTGGCATAATTGGTAGATGCACATGGTTGGCATATTGGTAGATGCACATGTTGGCATATTGGTAGATGCAAATGTTGGCATATGGTGGATACATTCCATGGATGCTATCTGTTGACGTACATGATTGATGCACATGGATGTTGTGCATGATGTACTTGGTTGATATCTTGTTCATGATTCTCTATTTTTGACATATATTTTGTTTCATGATGTATGGTATGGCACAAGTTTGATGCATGAACAGGTGTAAGGATTGTCATAGAGAGATTGGTTGATCTATGATCCGGTTGAAAATAGGGGGAGACATACCCATAGGGGGAGTCATTCTTCTTATGATTCTAGGAGGAAATACTTATCAGATGCATACCTAGAAAAGATCTCTATATTTGAGGAAAGAGCACAGAGGCATAATTCCAGGGGGAGCGATGGTCATAGAGTGAGAATGAGCAATGTATTTTCAATATTACTTCAGATTGATATCCCTTGTTCAAAGGAGAGAGATTATTCAGCGGCAAGAAGATAGGGGGAGCAGCCCCAAGAGGAGAATGACCCTTTTCCATTGATGTCAAAGGGGGAGATATAGTCACATTGATGTGATTGATGTTTATTGATAGAAAGACATAGTCTAATGAGAAGAGATAGTCACATTGTTATGGGAGAGATAGTCACATTGTTGTGATTGATGACTATTGATGTAGAGCACACCTTGTCTACATGTTGACATCAATGATTGGTGTTGACATCAATGTTGGTATTGCAGTCAATGCCAAAGGGGGAGATTGTTGGATCATGTTGTCATTGATGCCAATGGATTGATTATTTTGATGTCAAAGGATTGATGTCAAGTGATTGAGTGATTAATTGATGTCAAGTGATTGATTGATGTCAGTGGATTGATTGATTGATAAGCTTGATTGATTTATGATTGATGAACAATGTATACATATTATCCTTGATGAGAATGATAGATGTCAAGTGGAAACCAATCGATGAAGATGGATCAAGATGCATAGATGAAAATGGATCAATGAGTTGTCATTGATACATATTGAAGATGGATTCTTTGATATATTATGCATAGTTTGATGACTCATTATTGTCTTGTCATGATTGATAAGAATTACAAATGGATGAACTCCAAATTGGTCCCCTTATGGTGACATCCCTCACGGGAAGACACTTTGTGGTTGAGAGAACCTATGCTTGTATGTGGAATAATGAGATGAAGATCAATGAAGTTATTGGTGAGATTATCCAAGATGGATAGTGCTTGTCATGCCATTTCCGGTGGTATGTGGAACGTCACATAACTCCTCATGGTTTGAGAGTTATGGCCCTACGAAGATGAAGGACCCCCATATGAAGGCTTGAAGCCCCAAATGGTCAAAGATGTCAAAGTGCCCTAAAAGAATAAATCATTATGAAGTGACAAAGTCAAGATGGATTATTTAAATAATAAAGAGAAGTGACAAAATCAAGAAGGAATATTTAAATGATAAAATATTGGAGAACTTTCTATTTATGGAAAGTGGTTAACCCTAAAATAAGGAAAATAGGTCAAGTGACCTAGAAATTGGCTAAGTGACCTAGAAATGCGTTAAGTGATCTAGAGAATGGAAGTATAAATAAGATATCGATTGTCTCTTGCAGATCATCCTTTTTGTGAATCAATGGAGAGCTTCTTGTGAGAATATCTTTTGGAGTATTGATGGAGAGCTTCTTGTGAGAGCATCTTTGGTGTGGATCTCTTAAGCATGATTGAAGATCTATTTTGAGAAAGAGAGCGCGAGGAAGATCTCATGGACGCATCAAAGTTTCAGTAATATTGGAGATCTTGACGACAAAAGTCTCGGAGCTTCAGAAACCCTAGTTTCTGAGGTATACATGGGCTGTAATGGGCCAGAGCACGTATATATGTGGGCTGTATGAGGATAGTGCGCGTACAGTGGATAAAATCATGGAGATTTGTGTTTGAGTTGATGAAAAGCTATTGAATATAGAGGCAGGTTCCAGATCTGCATTCTATGGGCTCATATCTGTCACTGAGACACTGGTATGGTTTCATTATTGTCTTGATGGATACTATTGCTTGTTGTGTTGTGAATTCTTAGGGCATTCTTGGTATGATTTCTATGATGTGGTTTATGTTGGTTGATGGAGTGAGAAACACTCTTATGATTCAATACTGATATGATAGCTATAGTATGTTGATTTCTCATGCATGATTGAGTAGCATTCATATTGATTGGTTGTGGAGCATGAGTAAGCTATTGGAGAGCTTGGGTGTGTTGTGACTGGCTGGTGGTCAGTTTGGACAGTGAGAGACAAAAGAGAATGATAAATTGGTTGCAGAGGATTTGAGTTAATCTTGAAGGATAAACCCTAATAGCTCAGAAGGTATACACAGGCTTTTGTATACACTGGTCGCGTACATACACGGGTTGTAGTGAGCCAGGGCGCATACACACACGAGCTGCACTATTGACAGGTCACGTACCTGTTGCAGATTGATATTTGTTGAGGATTGTTGCCTCATCTCAGTTGGTGCTAAGTGTGTAAGCTGAGTCTTTCATTATAGATTTGGTGCTCTTGTAAAGTTGTACTCTATTCAATTGTTGCTGAAAAACCCCAAGGATTGAAGCCCGTAATAAAAAGAAAATTGTACATACATCTTGTGTTCTTTGTGGTGATGAATTTTTGATGATATATTGTTGATATATGTTGCTGATATGTGTTCACATCTAACTAGTTATAAATGACATCAATAAGTAATGAGTAAAATGTTGAATGCTAACTAATGAGTTTTGTGTAAGAGGGAAGTTTTGGGAAAAGATCCCCACACTCATTCACCCCCCCTCTAAGTGTGGTAGGTGTGTCCAACAATTTATGCAAGAAAATGAGACATTGAATAATATGATGGATTGATTGCATTATTTTGTGAAGCCTCAGGATTTAAATTACAAATAGCTAAGACATAGTGCTTTAATCTTAGTCAAAGGATGCACTAGAATGGATCACGTGGTAAGGATGGGCCTAGATTCATATTTCCCATGTGTTTAATTTTTTGGGGATTCCTTTTTTCCTTCCATGTCTCCTCTAAGGAGCTTTGTGAAGTAGTTTTCTAGAGAGTGGCCTATAATATTTAGAAATGGATTGTCAAGACTATGTTTATTTTCTCCAAATTACAAATATGTGCCAAAGTTCTTGATGCCACCCACGTTTACTACTCTTCATGCTAGTTTCCTTCAACCCAAACATATTTCCATTTTTTCCCAAGGAAACACCTCGTAGGAAATCCTCTAATTACTTCCCCATGATCCATGGATGATAAATGGGGTAAATCATTGGCCCTCATTACAAATCCTAATCCAAGGGGATCAAGAAAGTCTAACCCATGACCTCCCCAACTTTGGGGGAGAGATATCATGTTTGACACATGACCACTTGAGATAACCCTCAAGGCTTAATATTTGAGCACTAAGGTCTTCCTGGGAAAGTACAATTCATCCCTCTCTATCTCATAAGTGAGGATGAGAGTGTTGGTACCTTTCCAACTGTTGGTGTTTTATATGTTTCTTAGATCTTGATAGTTATTTCCTTACGATTAATAACAAGATACACTTTCATACAACAATTTATAGAATAATTGTACACTAAAAATATCAACTATAATATTGTAGCGGAAGTGACAAGATCTAGAAATATTAACCACGCACAATAAAAACAAGAACACAACACAAGAACACAAGAGTTTATCTTGGGAAACCCAAACTTGGGAGAAAACCAAACAACCTTTCTCTAGAAGAATTCAGTCCAAGATATTACCAGTACATCATCATTAATAGCTAAAATACCATACAAAGAATATCCTCCCCAAGGGCAACATCACCAATACCTAGCACCTCAATAAGATGACCAAGAATAAAGAAACAAGAGCTTCTCCAAGTGTAGCGCACTCTCCAAGGTAACCAATAACCTAGAAATAGAGAAACTGCCAAAATTGCAGCTGCAATTGCCTTGTGCGAACTACAGAAGGAGTTGTATGTCAGTCAAAATAAAATGAGTCAGTCTTGTATCTATACTAATCTGGGCGCTAGTCTGGGGCCAAATTCTTATTTTTAGGTCTTCAATTTTATTATTATTTTTTCGTCTTTTATTGGTGGGGCCAACTTCTCTTCCCGGGTCTTCAATTTCTTCCCGAGGCTTCTGTAATGGTGTATATGGGTCTTATTGTACTTTCTTATGGATAATGACTACTCAAAGTTTCAAATCTCCAACACTCCCTCTCAACAAGGAAGGAATTCTCCATACTTGGATTTCTTCTGTCATAGAAAGGTTGTCTTCATGAGCCATGTTGATGTGCCATCTCCGCACATGAATTCCATCTTGTAATATTTATGGGATAACATCTTGAGTCCATCCACTCCTTGACATGAGAAGGACTACACCTAGGCCATTCACCACTAGTAGAGTCCCGTGAGTGAATGAATCATTACCCTTGGTCATATCAATGCTATCATAACCCCGTGCAAGACCAAACTTGGATAATGTATGCCTGATGCTTATCTGGGCCACTCACCATTAAAAAAAACCCATGGATGAGTGAATCATTGTCCTTTGTTCATATCGTCACTAGCATAGCCACGTGCATGACCAATCTAGGAAGAATGTCTGCCTGAACTTGGAGAACATCAACATATCTAGGCCATTCACCACTAGCAGAGCCCCATAAGTGAATGAATCACTCTCCCTTGGTCATATCAACACTAGCATATCCTCGTGCATGACCAATATGGGAGAATGTTTTCTCGATGCTATCAACATACCTATCCCATTCACCACTAGCAGAGCCCCATGAGTAAATGAATCATTCTCCCTTGGTCATATCAACACTAGCATAACCTTGTGCATGACCAATCTGGTAGAATGTATGCCCGATGTTGAAACATCAACGCTCATCACTAGCCAAATCAACATGGCTCATCCCTTGTATCATCCTCCTCATCCAAATCAACACGACCACTCTAGGAGGATATCCTCAATATGCTCATCTGTGGATTAGTACTAGAGCTTCATTGCTCCCTTCTGTACCATGTCTCAGATGAAGTCCTGCAATAATATTCTGAAGTTGCACCACTTCACGACTTGCGACACTGGCTGTGGCATACTCTGTCTTTGTTGTACTGAGTGCTATAGAAGCCTGCTTCCAGGTTATTCTAGAAATCGTAACTAATTCCAAGCGGAAGCAACACCCTGAGGTGCTCAATCTATCTATTGCACTCCTGCTCAATTGAAATTTGTATATCTATGCAACCACACTTCATCACTTGAGACAAACCATATCCAACTGTACCATGCTTTGCTGCCACTTACTGGAACTACCTTGGATTCAAACAAATACTGGCTCAGGGTGCTCACTACAAAGAAAATATCTAACCTAGAATTAACCAGGTACATCAAGGATCCAATCAACTGCCTATACATCACGAGATCCACCAAATATGAATTTGAAGTAGAATCACTCAACTTCTTTAGATTTTTCATCATAGGCGTATTCATGGACTTGCAGTCCATTAAATCGAATCTCATCAGTATCCCTTGAATGAGGAATATATCATCTAATCTTGTCATGCCTTTAATCCAAAGATTACATCCGACCAATATCCTCCATCTATAACTCTGAGGCCAACTCCCTCTGTCACTGGAGTAAGTCCCGCTGTCCAGTTTGCCTCATTGGTTGCTGCCTCTGTGACTGAGACAAAAATCCATACCCAACCCTCCTGACTGGATGTATCCTCTGTCACTGTAGTAAGATCACATCTCCTAGAATCCTCTTACTTCTGAAGCTTTTTTCTAGCCTTCTCAACTCATGACACCTGTCTTTTATTCCTGGGAGATGTCTCTCTCCGACCTGGATCTGGGGGGGACTCCCTATGAATAATTGAATCTCTCTGAGCCAACTGAATCTCTCCGAGATCATGCTCAATCTGAGTCTGCATACAGTCTTTGGAGCCATCTGCTCCCTTTGCATCTGCTGAAGTATGATCTCCAATGAACTATCCTGGGAGGATGCTCCTTCCTACTGGATCCTAAGGGTTTACTCCCTATGAACTCTAGCTTCCTCTGCATTGATACTATGTAGGGCCGTCTGCCTCACCACTAGTGGACCCACCTGCTCCTCCTCATCAATCTCCACGTGGAACACTCTGTATCCCACAAAAGTATCCTTCTTTTCAGAAGTTTCTAACTTTATCTTCTTCTCCTTCGGTATATGGATGTATATTTTCATGTATACAACTCCATGTCTAGATAGACTGCTCCATGTATCAAACTTGAGACCATATAATATGTTTCCTCCTGCAACCGTCACTATAGATCCCTCTCAGAGCTATCACTTGTGACCTGCCCGAAATAAGCGTAATAAAAAAAATAGCAGACAAGAACAATATTCTTATGATAAGGAAATAGGAACAAGAATACAAAATGGGAAACATGAAAACAAATTTTCCATTGTTGTTAGCAATCATTCCTTCATGGTAACCTGCCCAAAACCAAAAAAAGAACAAAATACAAGATTGTGACCTCCATATTAACCTGCCCAGAACAAAGACAACAACCAAGAACATCTCCTAGAAGAGATCAATTTCATCTTGTAAATAAGTGCATCATTAGTACTAAACATTGAGCATTTACACAATGATCATTATACTAACAATATTCAAAACATTTGTTAGAAAAATTACTTAGCAGTAATAGATCTCTAAAGACTGTTGTCCCGGTTACAATATTTATTTAAGATGTAGCAATATAAAAATATCAAACCCGATATGCGAACATGGATTCTTAATTGCTAGGGAGGGTGTGTTATTCATCTGAATGCATTGGATCCAATGATCCCTTTGGGTCATTGCTTGGACACGGTCCCTTGTACATCCCCTGCAACCACCTTCATACTCTGCTAAAAGATATAACTTGGAAACATATATAAGTGTATACCTCTGAAATTTGTAGCACCATCTTGCTTGTCTTCTAATCCCAAGGTTTGTACAACTGGAAAGTGGCAACTGGAAACTGCAACTGGCTACTAGAAACTACAACTGTAACTGGAAACTGCAATTGACAATTAACAACTGCAACTGTAACTGGAAATTGCAACTGCAACTTTAACTATGCAGTGGCAATATTTCAATAGCTTTGATACCATGATGGTGTTTTATATGTTTCTCATATATTGATAGTTATTGCCTTATGATTAATAATAAGATACACTTTCATACAACAATTATCATAGAATAATTATACACTGAAAATATCATCTATAATACTGTAGCGAAAATCACAAGTTCTAGAAATATTAACCATGCACAGTAAACACAATAACACAAGAGTTTATCCCGGGAAACCCAAACTTGGGAGAAAACCCAACAACCTTTCTCTAGAAGAATTCAATCCAAGATATTACCAGTACATCATCATTATTAGAAAAATACCATACAAAGAATATCCTCCCCAAGGCTATCATCACCAAGACCTAGCGCGTCAATAAAATGACCAAGAATAACTAATCAAGAGCTTCTACAAGTGCGACACACTCTCCAAGATAACCAATAACCCATAAATAGTGAAACTGCCAAAACTGCAGCTGCAACTGCCTTGCACACACTGTAGAAGGATTTGTTTGTCTGTCAAAATGAAATGAGCAAGTCCTGTATTTATACTGATTTGGGTGTTAATCTGGGGCCGACTTCTTATTTATGGGTCTTCAATTTTATTATTATTTTTCTGTCTTTTACTGGTGGGGCCGACTTCTCTTCATGGGGCTTCTGTAATGGTGTAGATGGGTCTTCTTGTACTTTCTTGTGGAGAATGATTACCTGAAGTTGCAAATCTCCAACACCAACACCATAGTAATATTTGCAAACAACAACTTTCTCACATATACATACCATACCCTCCTCTAGATTTTAGCATATGACCTTTGAGGAGAAAACACAAATTCATAATCGTTAGGCCCACTCATGTTGTACATTAAAATTTTGGGCATTGGATTCTACATGGGAAATACAATTCATTCCACTCCCTAGACCATAAGTGAGAATGAGAGTGCCGGTACTTTGCCAACCCCACACTAATATCTACAAACAATAGCTTGCTCACATGTACATACCCTACCCACCTATATAATTGGACATGTGACCTACAAGGGGGAAAATCATTTTCTTAACCATTAGGAATACTCATATTGTGCAACCCAAACCTATTTCCATATGGAAAATATTCTTAGAAATTTTTGTGGGCCAACTCTAGCAACAACAAACTATTTCATAAAGTCAATTGGGATTTGTATTGAACACTTAGAGATAAAGGAGGAATGGAGATTCTTATCACTAGAACATAGGCTCAATCCTTATGTGCTAAATGGTTCATTAGAACCATTGAGGGCTAGTAAACTTGGAAAAACCCACTGAGAAATTGTATCATCCCAGGTGTCCATTATGGTGCAAGGCTTGGATTAATATGAACATGCAAAACTTCATGATCACTTCAACTCCTATTGAAGTGAAGGGGAAATTTTTGGTGAAGTTATCTAGTGGGGTTGGGAGGCCATTAAGAATAATTTGTTCTAGAAGAGTGAATATTTGAATTTTTTTCATTGTCATGACTACCTATTGCGACCATCAATGTTAGTGTGAGACAATAAACCCTAAGTATATTTTGCTTGGTTATCAACTAAGAGGCTACTCAAAAAATTCATTTGCTTCCTAGAGATTTGTAAGACAATCAAAGTAGGGATTGGAAGAATTGGGAGACTCTAAAAATAAAGTAAAATATTATTACAAATGATAAAATTATCCTCTAAAAGGTGTAGAGTATTGTTCCAGACACCTTTTTTTGAATTCGGGTCTCCCAGGGCCACGACCTTGGTGTAAGGATTGGAGGTGGAATTAAAGGAAAGGGTTCATGAAATATAAGTTGATTGAGGGGAACCAATGGTTATAATCTAGGGCAATGCTAGGTGCTAAACTCAACAAAGTTTGGAGGGTTAAGTAAAAAGAAAAGCTAGTTGTATCAACTAAAATTCCATTTAGAATATGTACTGTGAAATTCCATACATACATACATACCAATCAATAGGAATTTGAAACTTTTCTATCTTAACTTCTCCAAAGCACCTTTAGGAATATAGGCTAGAGATTGCCAATATTGGAATTTCTTCTAGTACCACTTTCAATAGGGTTAACCTCCCTTCCAGTGTAAGTCAATTGTTCCACCACATGTTGATTCTCTTCTCAAGCTTTTCTATTAGAATTTTTCTAGTCATTTCCCCCATAACAGTTAAAACAAAATTACAATGCATGTATATATTCCAATATTGTTTTAATGAACTATTTTATCAAATGACATTTTGTTTTATTGTTGTAATTTGTACATCGCTGGTTGTAATATTGTTATAACATTATTTTAATAAATGAATTTAACTTAAAATAAAAATCGTTTGCAAAAAATGTTTTGACAAAATCTAAAAACATTAATTTTTAACTTGTTAATATAATTAATGACTAAATTATGTCAATTGGGTCTAGCTCAAGTGGTAGTGAGGAGAAGTAGTTATCCTCCCCACTCCCATTGACATCCAACTTGTTACATGTTCGCTCTTCATGGGTTGATTGTTGATTGGGGATATTTGAGAGGTAGTTGTTGATTGGGTTGGCAAGGTACCAAGAATCTCATTCTCACTTTGAGTCAGAGGGTGGGACCTTGGCAACATGGAAAAAAATAATGACTAAATTATGTTTTTCATATATTTTAATTTTAGTATTTTTTTAATTGAATTTTTCAAAGACACATTTATTTTTAAAGTATATAAAATAAGGGTTACGAAAAATTTATGAAATTCCTTATAATGAAAAAATAACAAGTTTTACATTTTTTGAAGCTATGAAAAATATAATTTTTTTTCAAAACGTTTGAAAATTTCAAAATGGTCATTTTAACATATAATCATCTATAAATAATTTAAAAAAATAATCATTGATATGAAAATATTAAAAATGATCAATTTGGAACTAGGAGATGTTTTAAAACAACTTATGACCATAAAATCATAATTTTATATTTTTAAGAAGGAATAAAAAATTACTAATATGCAAATTAGTCCAATATTCACAACATTGTTGATTGAGAGTCTTTATTTCCACCTTTCTTTCATTGTGTCCCCAATGTAAGCTTAATAAGTGTTGTTAGTGTTATGGTGCTTAATATTGACATAATGGCCACTAATGTCATTCATTGTACATTATTAGTAGGTCATTATTTAACCAACATAAGTAGTTATGTTGAGATTAGGTAATCTATCCATTGTACCTATTAAATGAGGCTCTCACCCCGTTTGTATATAACTCAAAGCTTCATTTATTATTTGGATGTAATAGTACCCACTAAACACTTGTATAGATCCTTGATGTGACGTGCTTCTTATTTTTTTGTTATTTTAGTGTGTTGTATGAAGCAAGAACATATAAAGAAGTGTGGTGTATGGATAGGTATGTTGAGGACACAATGAATATGTTGTTATTGGTTCATGATTTTTTTTTTAAATACACAATGAAGAACCTTAATTGAATGAGGATGTGCTATTGTGAAAAATCCTAGTGAATGAGCGCATTCTAGGGTTAATATGAGGATTTATTATGTATTTATGGTGTTGGTATTGTAAAGGTTTATGTGATGATGTTATATAATCAAGTTATTTTATTTTCTCGTTACAATCATTTTTGAAATAAATATCTTTATCGTGTTACTTTTATTTAATAGTTGAGAATTACACATAATTGAAGCAACCACTATGTACAACACAAGTACTCAACATTGGACTCCTCTGCTTGTTTTTTTTTGTAATTTAGTAACCTTATGTGTTAATAATATACAACAAAATATACATTCAATCCATGTTATGGCTAGCTTCTAGGGGAAGCTTGACTACAATTACTAAAAAATAAATGGTGAATTGTTCAAAGACATGGATTCCCCCTTTGGGGGTTCACTTGATTATTAGAAAGACAAATATATAACTTATTAACTAGACCATCACTATTTAGAGTTTGTCATATCCATCCTATGATAATGACAAAAAAACAAAATATATCTACTAGAATTGAAGTAGAAAAAGTTAATCCTCAACTTTTGAATTAGATTCCACATTGATGTAAACTAGAGGAGTGGCTCCTTCCTAATATTCTCTAGTTATTTCTACTCCTGCTTTGATAGTATGCCTTGCCTCCTCTTGGCCCTCACTCCTGAATTCTAACTCACATATGGAATTTATCAATTTCTCATGCTTATGGTCAAGCTAGTCCAATTTATGATTAAGCTATTCCTACTTGTTGATAATTTCCTAATATTGAGTACCTTTCTCTTCAATGACCTGGATTATGAATGTCTTGGTGTGCCAGTAGAAATCCACCATTTTCAATACTTTGTGTCTCTACTTCTATAGAACCCCATGTTTGGAATCCAAGACATGATTTACTCATCAATTTTCTTCCTTGATATTTGTTATCATTTCTTTGCAACCTTATTCTCAATGCATTTCCACCTCATGTTCGATAGACTCTGGAAAATGACTATGATAAACCTCTGTTGATGCTTCCTCTTCCGAACACGCCCTTGCCTTTTTTTTTGTTCATTCACAAAAGCCATAGGATGCTTGCATTACCTTTTCCGCCCACACATTATTCTATGAACCTTATCTTCCTCCTAATTCTCTCCTCTATTTTCCATCTTAGTTATCCTCTAGGAAACCCACCGTCTAATGCCCACCACTTCTAGACTGAGAGCTGAGCAAATGGAGTCCATGAACTAAGTTTAGATTTGAGCTACATTTTTAGGGATTCATAGTCTTAGGCTTGATATCCGCACCCAAGTGGCAAGTTCTAGGTCCAAGTACTCAACCCCTTTCCTTTCTTGAGTGCCCATCTTTCTAATCCCATTCCTCTTGATGATGCCTATTTTCTTTTCCATAATTCACTAGGTAACTGGAGTTATGCTAATGTGATGAAAGAGTTTGGATTTAAGGTAGAGAGGCCAAGCCATTATGGCACAAGGCTTCTCCATATATTTCCATATAGCCACCATTTGATCACCTTGGGTCTGTGTCATTGGTTCTTTTCCTTTGGTATGACACATGGCCCATTCTCCACCTTGCTTCCCTAACACCCTATACAAGGAGAATCCTCTACTTGTGAAACTAACCCTCTTTCAAATTTTGTGTGAATTTTAGAGGTATCATGCGAGATTTTTTGAAAATAAATACTTGTTACAATTGATCTCCCACAACTTCTTGTGCCCTCCCCCAAAGCTCACTCAATGGTCTTACATTGTAGTGTATGTTAGGTTATTTTTCCAACACATTCTAGAAGATAAGTATATGAGGGAATATAACCAATAAATTGAGATTATTATTCATGAAATGTTTCTTCATTATATTTGGAGGTCTTTAACTATCTTGTAATGAGCTTGTGAAGATACACATTATGGAGTCTCATGCAACTTAAACATATTAAGCTAGATCTTAGTTGTATGTTGTTGCATCGAACTCATACATGTTTTTTAATTCACTACTTTCCCATGACCTTTGGGATAGGTTGCACTTGATTGCAAGAATCCATAATTTGAGAAGACCCACATTAATACACCCTACTCAAACTCCAAGATGAAAATTTCTCAATATTAGGATACCCCCTTTGATTTCCACACCTTAAACTTAGCACAAATTTTTGGACTTAATCTAGTTTTAGTAAAGTTGTTCCCTAGTTATTTTTCTTAAATCTCGGACTTTCCCCTCTAGATCGATGTTTTCGAACCCTCTATAAATGCTATGCACCTTGGATGGTAAGGGGATGACTTGGATTCACCCATTTCCCTACCATTTTAAAATAAAAACAAAAATGAGACCATCTTTTTAATTAAAAAAAAAGATTACTTATAGAGTGAAAGTGAAAATTTATTTTTTAAAAGGTGTAATAGATTTTATTTTTTAATAAATTATAAATATAAAGAGTGGAATTGAATTTTTTTTTTTACCTTAAAATGTAAAATGTATTTTTATTCGAGGGTATATTTTTTTAAAAGATTTTTTGTAAAGGGAAAATCCACTTTTATGTGTGCTCTCCTTTTATGATAGATTATCACACTTCGTACACCTTTCCTATACACTTTGGAAAGTACCCCGTTATGTTAGTAGTTATGTCATATATATTTATGTCGTGGTTGACCTTGAAGAAGAAGAATTGCTTCTCTAGTTATGTTGTGAAGAATAAAAGTTGCTCCTCCAACAACTTCGTGAGAAGAAGTTGCCTCCTTTAAGATCTCAAACTATGTAAGCAAGTTTCTTAATTGTGAGATTTTAATTCTCAACATTTTAATAAAGTTCGTTAATTATAGGATATTAATGACAAATGCCACGTTGAGATTGCTTCATTGCTATGCACAAACAATAATACATGGATTAAGGAGTAGGTTGTTTCAATGTGGGAAATTAATATTTGGCTTCACTATAAGGTTTATTTTTTTCCATGACTTTATTTCACAACTTCATGAAGAGGTTGTACCATACACAAGCTACCCATGGAATCTGAAAACATGGACCTTTCATTGATCCTTACAATAACTCATTTAACTCATTTGTGTTGGAGACCCTTCTTTTTAGTCACCTAGCCATAGTATAAATGTGTGATATTAGTTCCTTCCCTTGATGTACAATGCTATGGCAGGGTCATTGTTCATCTCTACCATTTCATCTTTGGCCATTGGTTTCATGTTTGGTCTTGTTATCATTTTTTAACTTTCCATTTAGGACACCTTCTATATAAATATATCAATCTCGAGTTATATACTTTTGACTTGGTCTCAAGATGGTTGGAAGTGCCTCATTTTGTGTTCTCAACATCTCCAAATATGTTCGCACATGACTTTTAAGGGTCTACTTGGTCAAATTTTCCTTTAACCTCATTAGTCTTGGAATGTGGTGTGGGATTCAAAAATTTTGCACTCCATTGTTTTTGTTCCCTACGACTTCCATATCAAAGAGAGGTGTTTCCTAAAATAATATGAGGTACACCTATGGAATTGACAGTTCCTTTTTCAAAACTCATAGTTTAACTCTAATGTAATTTTTATTGCCTTGTCCAATGGATAAGGAAACACTCACCTACAATTAGGGCATTTCCATTTCTATTTAAGTTGCTCATTTCCTCCTTGTAAATGGTTTCAAATCTCATCCTCTTGTATTTAGAAACTCTTTCTGGTAGATGCCAAACTTGAGATTTAGTGCTCTTGCTCTTCTTTATCACAAACTTGGGATACTTGTTCTTGTTGTCTCCTCTAACCCTCCATCGTTGGTATCCCCCCTCAACAAGTTCTCTTCATTGGTTTATTATTTCCTTGTCGAATCAATTGGTTGCTCCTAGGATCTCTGTGGCTCCATCACTTTCCTATATCTTGGTTAGTCAACATCACCACTTGAAGGGAGGTTCCAACACAACTTGTGAGTTAGGAAGGTAGCTACTTACTAATTGAACTTAGATCATCATAGTCGCATTTAGGTTTTAATATTTAGCGTATGATTGATTTCTTATGTTGTTTATTTCATTGATTATATGTAGAGACAACATTTATAATCTTGTTTTGCACACTTAATGATGCATGTGTGTAGATTGTTTTCTTTGACAAATGGTGTAATATGGTTCGAGGAGTTATGGTACTTTCTAAGGGTGTTCATGTGGGCACTTTGTTCCAGCTTGATGTGTGAACTATTGAGTGTAATAGTTCTTCAATTTCTGTAATAGAGAGATATATAAGATCTACACCTTCACAATCATGACCTCCTAAACAAGATCTTTCTTTAGAAAGAAAGTTACTTGCAGAGAAGACAATGCTATGACACCAAATATTGGGCTATATAGGTGAGAAGGGCCTACGATCCTTGAAAAACAAAAGTCTTGTTGATGGATTGAATGATTGTTCTCTTGAATTTTATTTTTGTGAGCACTTCATATACGAAAAACATAACCATGTTCAATTTATTCTAGTTCTCACAAATCTGTTAGGTTGTTGGAATTAATTCTTTCTGATGTATTTGGTCCAGTTAAAGTTCCTTCGATTTCTAAGGATTTGTACTATGTGTCATTTGTTGATGATTATTATAGAAGGACATGTGTTCCTTCGATTTCTAAGGATTTGTACTATGTGTCATTTGTTGATGATTATTATAGAAGGACATGTGTATATTTTATTGGAACTAAATCTAAGGTCTTTAGTCAATTTAAGGATCTTAAAGCTCTCTTGGAAAATCATACTGGTAGGAAGATTAAGGTGTTGAGGACCAATAATGGCAGTGAGTTTTGTTCTGCAGAAGTTTGATAATTTTTGTAAGGATAATGGCATTTGAATATATAGACAACTCCATATACCCTTCAATAGAATGTAGTTGCAGAATGGATGAATAAAATGTCGATGGAGAGAGCTAGGAGTATGCTTAGTGGAGTTGGATTAGAGAAGAAGTTATGGGAAGAAGCAATTGCTATTGCATGTTATTTGATTAATATGTATCCCATATTAGCTCTTGTGGATAACACCCCTATGGAGGTCTAGATAGAAAATAATCCCTCACTTTATCATCTTCATGTTTTTGGTTGTGAGGAATATGCTCATGTGCCTAAGGAGATGCAGTTGAAGTTGGATAACAAGGTTGTGAAATGTATCTTCATCAGCTTTAGTATTGATGTGAAAGGGTACAAGCTTTGGTACCCTATGGCTATAACTTTTTTATATAACAAAAATGTTATTTTCAAAGAAGTTAAGTCTTCTCCCATAATGGTGCAACCAAAAGAGCATGAGAAGAAGTTAGCAGTTCATCTACCACCCAAGACCAAGAAAGATAACCAAAAAATGAACAAGAAGATCATGATGGACTGGATGAGGGGGGATAGTTTAAAGAGTTTGGAAGAGGAGGAAGAAACTCCACCTCAAAATTTAAGGAGGTCCACTCAACAAAGAAGGAAACCATATTGGTATAATTATAGTCCTTCTTATTTCGAATGTATATTTTCTTTACCTGCTAACATCGATGAGCCGAGAATTTTAAAAGAGTTAATGGAGATGGAAGATAAGGAGTCTTAGAGATTGGTCGTGGATGAGGAAATGGCTGCACTTTGAAAGAACGATACATGGGACTTGGTCCCATTGTCTAATGGAAGGAAACCCATTGGATGTAAATGGGTGTTCAAAAAGAAGATTGGTTTAGATGGAAATGTTGAAAAGCACAAGGCAAGGTTGGTTACAAAAGGATTATCCTAGGTTGAGGGGATAGTCTTTGGTGAGATATTTTTCCTAGTTGCTAAATTAACATATATTAGGTTCCTATTGTCTGTATCAACATCATTTGATTTATAGATAGAACAAATGGATGTGAAAACAACATTCCTACACGGTGACTTGAGG
>JZKD02S0697155.1:137087-152114 GCA_000966675.3 Picea glauca | reverse complement strand
CAGCAGAAAACTGAAAAACCACAACTGTAAAACAATGGGGAGGCTTGGCCTTGAATGCAAGCTTAATCAGTGCTGTTCACAAGATACAGCAGCCGATCAATCAGTGGCATTCAACTAAGCCTCGAACTCTCCTCGGCATTAAATTTCCGAATGGGCAATGCTCCAAATGACTTGTTTTCGAAATGGGCAATCGCCAAGAGGAGTGTTTTCGAAATGGGTACGGGCGGAGATCAGAATCCGTATGTTTTTTCAGAGCAAAGACCTATAATCCTCTCTGATTGAGCCTATGAATCCCAAATAGCAAGACTTATAGTGATACTTTTATTGGGATTTCTTTTGTAGAACAGACTGAACAAGCCCAAGACCAACGGTCAAGTCGAGTGTGGAGCCCTCAAACATATCCGAAGCCGACGAGAAGCCCAACTACCTTACTCATTTAAAGATATCATAACTTTCCACGGACAGCCGAGCTCGTCCGGTTTAGCTTCGGATACCATACTTCCTTGGCTCGAGAGGTTTACATTTGAATTCGAATTAGGTGTGGTGTCGGAGCTTGCATTCGTCACTTGTTTTTGGAATGATGGTGACGTGGACCCTTGATTGAATCCAAGTGAGATTCTTGGACCCTTGGAGTCGGCTCCGTTTTTGAACGTTATAACGTTGACAAATCCAATCACGAATTTAAGATTTTTTATTACATGTAGATAAATTAATTTAGAGAAAATGCATGAAGGTCAACACTCAGGTCCACTGGATATATAAGATAAGACAATATAATATAATTTTATCAGTGTTCACCCATTACCAACAAGGTAGGTTAATGGAAGTCAAAAGTACACGTTATAATGATAAAGTATCCAAAAAAACTGAGTCTCAAGATTATAAAGTTGGAAATTATTACAATGAGAGTTAGTAGTGTAATCACGGTTCCCAAATCATGCACTTTGTTTATTCCACTAAGTTGGGTCCACTTCATTTTACATCAAGGCTCTTGTTGGCTTTGTTCTTAACTATATCTCTTAACTATATGTGTCTGCCTACATCATTTTCTAAGCCAATATTATTATTGCACCTTTCTCTAAAATTTCATGAAACTTTAATTTTCAATCTCTAATATTCAAATTTGACATCAGGATGTTGTATAATAAAAGAGAAAGTGTTGATAAGTTTATACCTTCCCATTTATACATATTTGCATAGACTTTTCTTCCACAACTCATTTCATCATTCCCATCTTCGTATTTTACATCTCAACCTCTATGCATTGGTTTTTACTAGTGTTATTATCACGCCATGAGATGTTAAGTTTCAAGTAGTTTTGCACTTTGATCTCTTACTATATGTTGAAGTTGTCTATGTAGTATTGTTGTTTCTTTTGGCATGTTTTCTCTAGTATCCCTTCATGTAGCATTCTTGCATGTGATGTTTCAATGTCTTTCTATCCAATGGGCACCTTTCTTCTACTATATCCCACTCGTCAAAACATTTCTTGCATTGTCCCTACATGTTTTCTTCATCCTTTTTAGCTAAACTTAGTTGATTTTAACTGAAATCGTGTCATTATCCATGGCTACCATTTTTATTTATTTATATAGAACCAATTTTCTTAATGCCTCCAATTTTATTGGGTATAGTCTTGTCTTGGCTAGGAGTATCTTGTAAGGAGTGGTGTTTTTTACCCTTAAACAACTTGTTATCATTGGCTTTTGTACTTGCTTAATCTTATTCCATATGTTTTTGGGTATACTTGGTCCCTATACTTCACATCCATAAATCAATATTGGGGTTATGAGCATTTGAAAGAGGGAGCACAGTGTTTGTCAATGCTAAAGCTTTGTTGTTCTGCATCTATTGTGTAGCAGGAAGAATGCCTTCTAAAGGCTCCTTATAATGTTTTCCTCATGCATGCATCTTAGCTTAGCCTCTCATTGAAATCGTGTCCCAAATATTTATAGTTTTGGGAACTATCTCTAATGGGTCACCTTTGAAGTTGATTTGTGGTTGTTTTCTTTTATTTTTTAGCAAGAAAGCTACTACCTTAGTTTTGTTTGTGTTCACGTTCATCTAACTCCATGCTAAAGGACTCTAAGGCCTCGAGGTGATCCTATACATTATGTAATTCCCTAGTTCACATCATTTGCATACAACAAAATCTTTATGATAATCCTTGCTATATTCACCCATCCCCCACCTTTGTTGTTTATCCATTCCTCTAGCTTATCTATGTAAAGACCGAACAATGTGTGTGTGAGAGAGGGCAACCTTGTTTCACCTCAATGTCAATGTTGAAGCTCTTTGAAATACCCTCTACAATTATGATTTTAGCATCTACTTGCTCATATAACATGTGTATTGTTTCCCTCCAACCATTTAGGACCACCACTTCTCCCTCAAGAGGGTGTCACACCTCTCCTGTAGTTTCTCCCTCATGAGGGTGTCATACCTCTCCCATAGTTTCTCACTCAAGAGGGCATTAAAGGCCTTTATGAAATCGACAAAATAGAACCATAGTTCTTTGCATTTTTTCTCCCAAGTCTTTTCTATTATGTGGTTAAGTGTGAGGCGATGGTCAAAGGTGGGGTGCTTCGGTAAAAAACCAGCTCACCCTTTTGATCTTTTGTCATTTTCCTCTGCTCAATTGCTCACTTTTTTCTCCATAATACCTCCTATGATTTTCGCAGACACTAGTCTAATCATAATGGTTATGTAGAGCCYCTGGTTTTTMTTTGTCTTCCCTTTGAAAATGGGTAAAATAATACTTGTTACCCAACTACTTGGAAACCCCTCTTTAGCCATATTATTGAGTAATATTGTTATGTGTCGACTGAGGGAATCCTTTCCATGATTCAACTATTATGATTGTATCTTTTGGATGCTTTTTTTTTCCAAAGCTATCTTATCAATACCCGCATGCACATCTTCTTTTGTGAAGACTTCTTTCTCTATGTTGATTGTTGGCAGTAGGGTGAAGTGGAAAGAAGGATGATCATGGGGAAAGAAAGCATGCAAAAAGTGAAGCAACAGTTGGAAGGAAACGCAGCATGCACACATGTAAGAAAGCATGCACAAGGAAAGTGACAGTTAGAAGGAGGAACAACATGCATACATGAGAGGAAAACCTAACATCGGTAGGGTTAGGGTCTTAATGATGTGTTGTAAATGGTTGAAGAGCTCGAAATGTATAAATATAGATACGTAGGTATCATAGGTGTGGTATTTTTTTTACATTGTTCAGACTATTGTTCCATCGCAGATATGTATGAGTTAATGTGAGATGTAATGTTGGTATGAACTATTTTTGTAAGCTGTTGAGCTAGAGGAAAGGAGAGAAGGTAGATCTTGAGGATTAGATCGCAGGTTGAGGGGCCTAGTGTGATCTAGTTCGCCTCATATAGATCTTACCTATCTGAGAAGAATTGTAAGCGTGTGGTGTTGTAGATGCATAACTATCATAATAAAAGAGCCAAGAGCCAAATCTTTGTGGACGTAGCCCAGGAGGGGGTGAACCATGGTAATATATGTGTAATGTGATGAATGCATGCTTATCTTTATCCCTTTTTCAATAGTTAAATATTGTGCTTAATGAATGAATGGGTTATTATATTGCTATGAAATATGGTTGCGCTATTAAGGAAATAAATTTTTAAAGGTAATGCATAGTCGTGAATAACAGTAGGTTACAATCTCAAGTTATAATAAATGGCTATGAATACATATCTCATATCTCATACTCAATCCTGGGCTATAAACACCTGAGTCTTACAACCACCCATTAAAGTTATCTCGGGTGAGACTGCGCAACACATTTTGTGTGTTGTGTTGCCTTCTAGTTTACCAGGAGGGCCGATAGTTTTAGAGGCTTTGTTGGAAACCCAAATGACATGAACCCTGGGTCAATAATGTAGACAATATAGAGGAAGAATTAAACCAACAAATGGTTATGTTGTCAATGGTAGGAACATAGGCAGATTGAGTAGATAAGATAGATTGAGCGAGAAAAGAACAAAGAAAAGAAGAGAGCAATGAACCATTAGAAGGGAATGTTGAGACTGTGGAACCCTACGAAAGCATAAATCAAAAGCTGGTTGAGAACCAAAGAACTAGAGTTTGCACAGAAAGACAATAGAAACCCTAGAATAACACCTCGCAAATATCTAGACAAATACATGTTTACTGAATTACACAAAGTATTTTTCTGTGATTTTCGACATCTATTGCAGGAATGGATACTAAGGTTGAAGGATAACCACGCGATGAACCAAATTCGATAGTTAGACTGGACCCCAGTACATATTGAGCAGTTACAACAGGTGAATAACAAATTCACCCGCACAATAGACTTTTGGCTTGACAGTATTGTGGCAGGCTTCATAATAGATTTTTCAGTTGACACAATGAAGTTATACAGTGCAGCGAAGCATGAATTTTTACGCAGACCTCAAGGAAGGTACATTCGATCATTGTATTCTTCTATTAAGATACTGTTATATAACAAAGGTGTAATGACAATGGAATCAGACAACTAAACTTCTCTGCATGCATGGGGGAAGGGGGAAAGCACTGACAGAGAGAGGAGAAATGGAAGGAGGTAAGGATAAAGGCAAGAAGGAGGAGGAACCTTTGGACCCGATCATGATGGATGACAACCAGATCAAGTGGATCTTGGCGTCAACGGGAAGGACGCGTAGTGGAGTACCCTACCAATACAAGATGAATACCAAGAAGAGAGTCGTATCCCCAAGGGAAGGCTTAGCGAGTGATGAGGAAGAGGTAGAGGATCTCTGGGCTGTGGAGTAGATTGAGGAAATCCTGGGTGCAACATATGAGAGGAAGACGAGAGGTCTAAGAGCGGGAGGAGAAGGCAACCATCCTATCCATATTAATGTCAGTGTGGAACCCATAAACCCATGTGCAACTAATACACCAAAGAGAACACCACCATTTAGACAACCGAACTTCGGAGGAAGTCCGACAGCAGGAAGTACATCTACACAAGGAGCAACAACTGGAGGAGCTAGTCCAGGCAACAATAGTCAAGTATCTACACCGCGCAAAGGACGTAGTGGTTCAGTATTCATAATGGCAGGACACGATCCCACCATCAGGTTCCCAGAATTTCGGGGAGAAGCAGTAGAAGACCCAAAAAATCACTTGTTCATTTGTGCAAATATCTGGGAAGCAAAAAAGATCACTGATGAAGATACCAAACTCGCGTAGCTAGTTATTACACTAAGAGACTGCGCACTAGACTGGTACATGAGTTTAGACACAAACAGTGCCCTGGGGATGATGAGGACACTGGCCGACATTAAGAAGTTACTGATAAATGAGTTCCAGAAGCCGAGCTTAGAGGTTCAATACATGAATGAGATGATCGAAATAAGACAGAAACCAGGAGAGTCTGTATGGGAGATTGATTAGAGATTTAAGCGGCTGAAGGGAAAGTTAAAATATCTCATGATCGATATGTAGCATCAACACCTATTTGTCAACTCACTATTCCCACACTTAAAATATCCCTTACGACAACAAAAATTTTAGATGCAGGCAACCTTGCAACTGGAAGAGCACCAGTACCAGCAGAAAGACCCAACTATCGAGGAATTGAAGGAGGATTTGAAGAATCTAATTTTTCAGCTAAACCAGAATAAGAACAAGGACAAACGAGAAGTTGTTTGGTGTACCACATGCATGATGGAAGGACACCACAAGAACGAATGCCCAACGTTCACGCTGTATATGGCAGCAGGAATGCCTAATCTGTTACCACTAGGAGGACTATGGTCCGAAATTTGCAAGAAACCGAGTCACGATCCCTATCACTGCATGATGATGCAAAAATACCAAATAGTCCCAAAGAGTTCATATTGCACCTTTTGCAAGTCAGTGGGCCACAATGATAAATATTGTAGAACTATGGAGCTAATGCGAGAAAGGACATCAGATGCATATAGAGTACATGCTGAAATGATGACTAGGAAAACATTGCCACAATTCAATCCAGTCCCAGCTCCATACAACACTGCGCAACAACAGTACAATACTGTGCAACAATAGTACAATAACACATAACTGCAGTACAACCCGACATAACCTCAGTACAATACCATGTAGTATAATCAAGCGCCACGGTATAATGCGTCGAGAGGTGATCGAGCAGGCTATAGAGTAGGAGGACGAACCAGAGGAGGTTTCAGACAAGGTAGAGGACCTGTCACATGTCACAATTGTCAACAACTAGGTCATTATGCAAGGGAATGCCCACTACCACCAGCAACTTGTATATATTGTTGCACATCGGACCACGATACAGAGGAATGTTTGACATTACTAGTAAAGATTCAGGAAAAGAGGAACTAGAACAACTAGAATGTTCAGTGGATCTCAGTCGAAGCAAGGGATGAAGGATGGAACATCACCACAGTCACTCATAGAGGAGCTAAAATAGGCACTGACGCAGTTCGAAAGGAACTAGAACAAAATCAATGGGTGAAGAAGAATACCGAACCAAAAAAGCAGTTCGATGCGCAGAAGGAGAAGGAGATATTCAAGAAAGCCAAATAAGAATTTCAGAAGGAGGACATGTCGTCGACTTCAATTGCATAACAAGACAAGGAAGCACCAGAATATGAGATGCCTCCATCATTGGATCATACCAACAGGATGCAACCCATGGGACAAATAAGTACAATCAAAGGCTTTTTGCAATCATGTGTAAAGGTATTAAGTGATCCCTCATCTATGAAAATATTGCAAAACATACTAGAAAAATGTAGCAGCGAGATAGAAGAAAAGCTAGAACCAAAAATAGTTAATCATCTAGACACAAGAAGAAGAACAAGTAGGGAATTTAGACTGAATGCTAACATTGAGGATTTCAATATGGGAGACATAATATTGGATCTAGAATCGAAAGTGAATGTATTACCAAAGAAGACATGGCAATGCATGGGAGAGCCAACATTAGGGTACTCACATGTTCAATTGAAACTAGCCAACCAACGTAGAGTCCTACCAATCGATGAACTGAAAGGAGTGACAGTAGATCTTGATGGAGTGCACACTAAAGTAGACTTTGAAGTCATTGAAATAGTGGACGACACAACATCGTATCTATCATTTCTTGGTCTGGATTGGGCGTTTGACAACCAGGCCATAATCAATTTGAAAACTAGGAAAATGACATTTGAGTCCGGAGAATATAGGGTCATCGCACCATTAGACCCATCAGAAGGGGAGAGGTTTGTAGAACCTACTTTCCTAGACTTAGAGGAAATTGACCAGTTATACAGAACAACTATGCGTGATGAGGATTATGTAAACCCAACTGCATATGGGGTACTCAGTTGGTGGAGCATTACTTCATGTGAAACAGACTCAGACACCGGTTTAGAGAACTGGAAGCAGAGGCTACACAAAGTATCCATGTGAAGATGTGCAAGAATACACCGCGTAGTAAGATGGGTAGGCACAAAAATCAGAGAACCACCAAGTTTCCACGGACTAAACGATTTGGAAACATTGTTGACAAAGTATGAAGACGTAGTGTTAGAAAACCAGAGAATATTAGCACTTGACTTAGCACTCAAGGCCACACTCGCAAGATGGTGGGGCGCACACAAAGAGACAATCACAAACTAGTACCAATGTAAGTGGTTACTGCGCACAAGGTTTGACGCAGAACATAAAAACAAAAAAAAACAAAGGTATGAAGGACAAGGGACACTAGTGGAACACTTGGAGAAGTGCAGAACATTGTGTAAAATGATACTCCTAGAGGAATGACCTCATTACTTTATACACACTCTAGAGGGCATACCAACGAATTGGTATACAGACCAGGAGTTGCGCAAAGGAATTGTGACTTGGACGATATTGCAACATAATTTTTCAATCACTTTCTCATCCGAACATGAGAACCCCAACAGAGACACAACCCTTAAACAAATAAGAGGAGTAATATTCATCAAAGAACCAGAGATAGAATTAACCACAAAAGAAAAACAACGAAACAAACAAACAATTAAGGACATGTTGTCCTGTTACCACGAACAAGAGGAAGCACCAGATGAAGATGATCCGCACGATATTCAGATCAAATAAGAAGAAGGCGAAAGAGATGTAGAAGGACCACCCATAGAATCATAAGTCATTGCCATGCCGATCAAAGTAAATAAGGTCAACATCGGGACAACTAAGCAACCCAAAATGGCCAGCATTGGAGATTACTAGGATGAACAAATAGTGGAAAGCATCACATATTTGTTGAGCGAATATAGTGACCTCTTTCCCAGAACATTCACAGAGATGAAGGGTATAGTCGGAGAGCTAGGAGAAATGAAGATACCACTCAGATTGGAAGCGAGACCTATTAGACAGTGACCCTACAGACTGAACCCAATATATAAACAAAAAGTCAAAGCTGAGATTGGCAGGACGCTCGAAGCCGACATCATAGAACTGATTGAGGAGTCAGAATGGATAATCCCAATGGTAGTACAAGACAAGAAACAAGGAGGGATCAAAATATGCGTCGACTTAAGGAAGCTGAACGATGCATGCTTACACGACCCATTCCCTACACCATTCACGGATGAAGTATTAGAGAACATGGGAGGACATGAAGCTTAATCATTCACTGATGGATTCTCAAGCTACGATCAGATTGAGATAGCACAGGAGGACATATACACATTTGTGACATAATGGAAATCTTATTAGTACATAGTCATGTCGTTTGGACTGAAGAATGCATCAACAATATTCTCTAGAGTGGTCATCACAACATTTAAAGAATTCATCCATCAATTTCTTGAAGTATACCTGGATGATTGGATAGTCTATAGTCTGTGGAAGTTTTACGACTGATGTTAGAAAGATGTAGACAATGTCAGATATCACTGAATATGAAGAAATTCATATTTGGAACACCGTTTGGGATATTATTAGGCCATATAGTATGCAAACAAGGTCTATTAGTAGATCTAACAAAGATCGTAGTCATTGTTAACTTGCCAACACCAAAAACAGTCTGTCAACTAAGAGCGGCCTTAGGAAACACATGATACTACAAGAAATTCATTAAAGGATATGCGTAGATCACTGCATCGATGGAAAAGTTGTTAAGGAAGGATACGAAATTTCAGTGGAACGACGAGTGTCAACACGGTCTGGATACCTTGAAGGAAAAGATGGTTACCGCACCGATATTAGTATTTCCATACTGGGAGAAGACATTCCACGTGTATGTAGATGCATCAACGATAATACTTGGAGCTATCTTGGCTCAGCCAGGAGCGAGAGACTTGGATCACTAGATAGCATTTTCAAGTAGAAAGCTACTAGACTCAGAACAAAAATATAACACTATAGAAAGAGAAGGCCTAGCCATGGTCTATGCACTGCAGAAGTTCAAGTATTACTTATTGGGAAAAAAACTTAAGATGTTCATAGATCACTCAACCTTGAAATAACTAGTCAACAAGCTAGTGTTGGGGGGGATAATCTATCGATGGTTACTACTATTCCAAGAATTTAACTTTGAAGTAATAGTTAAACCAGGAAAATTGAATGGAGGACTTGACCACCTATCAAGGGTCACAAACACAGAAGAACCTACGAATTTAGAAAACAACTTTCTGGATGCACATTTGTTCTTAGTACATATCATTGATGAATACTTCACATGTATCATTCAGTACTTGAGTACAGGTATTGCACCACAATAATATAACACAACGCAGAAGAAGAACCTGGTAGTTCGCGCTGTCGACTATCAACTGATTACAGGACATTTATATAAAATGGGCGCAGATATCATCTTGCGAGAGAGCACGAAAGACCAAGAATTTTAGCAGAAGTCCACGAGGGAATAACATGAGGGCATTATGCAGGGAAAGCTACCACGCAGGACTATGGTGGCCAACGATTCACTTAGACTTGAAGGAGTACTATCAATGATGCGATGTCTGTCAAAGGGTAGGCAAACCCAACAGAAGGGACAAGATGCCATTATGAACACAAGTAATAATACATGCATTTGACAAGAGGAAAATAGACTTTGTGGGACCAATCAACCCACTCACAAAAAGAACCAAGGCTAGGTACATTATCACCGTGACAAAATACCTAACAAGATGGGTGGAAGCCGCACCAGTAAAAGATTGCAGTGCATAAACAACATCACACTTTTTGTTTGAACAAGTAATCACTCGATTTGGGTTCCCAAGAGTTTTGATGAGCGACCAAGGCACACACTTCCTAAACAACACCATCTGCACGATGAATGAAGAGTTTGATGTCCATCATTAGAAGAGCACACCGTATCATCCACATGCAAATGGCACAGTGGAATATTTGAACAAAATTCTAGAGAATGCACTGACAAAGATCTGTAACGTCAACAAGGACGATTGGGACCTCAAAGTACCAATAGTATTATGGGCATACAAGACTACAAGGAAAAAGTTGATAGGGCACACACCATTTAAACTAGTTTATGGCCAAGAAGCAGTGGTGCCATTAGAATTATTAGTACCAAACTTGCGCGTAGCAGCCATCACACAAATGATAGAACGAGGCGTAGTATAGAAGATACTGAATCAGTTACTGACCATGGAGGAAGACTGAATCTTAGCAGGATTCCACCAATAAGTTCAGAAGGCCAGAAACAAGGCTTGGCACGATAGACACATCAAGAAGAAAATGTTCAAGGAAGGAGATCTAGTATTGATGTATGACAACAAATCGTTTCAGCACCCGAGAAAGCTCAGAATGCATTGGTTAGGACCATACGAGGTAAAATCTATCACAGATGGAGGAGCTGTACAGTTAAGAGATTTAAAAGGCGCATAACTCAGAGGAATGATCAACGAGAACAAATTAGAGCTATACAAGGACAGTCGACCATCCACCACGTAGTAGAAAAAAAAAATGGAAAAGAACAAAAAGGAAACAGAACCAAAGCGGGCACAGTGCGCCAGAGGTAGAAAGTCCACACGAGTTTAGAAACACAAATTCGGCAAAGGATAATGGTCACATCAAAATGGAAATAAGAGGGAAAAGGAAAGTCGACAAAAGCAGTACGACAAGACAACAGTAGGTGGAAGTGAACGATGGAAAGGACCAATGGGACACCACATTAATTGCACCAATTGGAGTCGACAGAGCATAAGTAATGGCAAGTATGAAACCGTCGAAGATGCATTGAACCCATAGTTATGGTGCATTAAACCCACAATGGAGGAAGCGTCCTCGACAAGCTTCATGGGACGTCGATACAACATGTGAGCACGAGAGCAACTAGTCTATTCGTGAAAGGAGAATAGACAAAGAGCAATAGCAGCTATAACACATAGAGAGAGGCTACATGTATCACATGAGCTATTTGAATCCAACAAACGTTCAACTGTCACCGCCCAAGCAAGTGAAAGCGAGGCAGACTGTCAGAAGAAACAGAGTTCAAACCAGGTCTCGAGGATAGGCAGAAGAAGGTGAACAACAGTCACCGGAGATCGTCGATATCGACAAAATCCCATCCCCAGAGATGATATTGATGAATCCCACACCGATACTGGAAGAAATTCAATAACCAGAAGTAGAGGCCATGAAGGTAGATATGCTAGCAGTGGCACAGGAGCCTCAAAACCAGGAAGTAGAAACTCTGAAGGAGGTGCAACCAGAAAACACTGAAATAGCCCCAGAAGTTAATGGAATGACACCAAATCTGGAAGCAGCAATGGAGCCAGATGAGTCTCAAAGGACCATCTCAGAACACCCAGTAGGGGAGATGAGTGAAGATGTCTTAGCTTGGCTGGAATGGGTTACAGAGGAGCAACCGGAAGCCACTGGAACTTTGAGCCAACCACCACTGCAACAAAAAGACAAAACACAGATACCAAGGTCACCTCACAAGAAACCTATAGCAGAAATTGTTCTACTGCACATACCAGCTGGGGTACAGGTAGGACCAGAGATACTGGGCCATGTCGGGAAGCTCAAATATTCAGATCATGATGTAGCAGATGAAGCCAATTTCTCGAAACTTGCACATAGAGTCTTTATACAGACCACAGGTACAACTTAAGTTGGAGAACTGATCAACCAACCATACCAGTGGGCAATTGGTATGGAGAAAATGAGAACTCTAGGTTTGCTGGACCTACCACATTTTGCAGAGGCCAATATGCAACAACATGTGTCAAACAACTATTAGCAGTCACACATGGAGGGGACATATGGCTAGACAAGCATTGTCCCCATCACCATTGAGCTTATTGCGCAAGTAACATGATTACCAATCCGGGGTATGGATCCCGTGTTTTTTCTGGATGACAAAACCAAGGAGAAAGCGCTAGCAGAAGAGATGAAGAATAAGTATGGCACCACCAGGGGGACAAGATGGATCATCATAAAATGAATCAACAATGCAGCCACACAATTGGGTGCAAAAATATTAGCTTGCAAGCTGCTAAGAAAATGTCGCAGGGAGGAAGTCCCAGCTGGAGTTTTTGAAGTTGCAGCCCAGTGCGCAGAAGGCACCTCAATGGGTTGGGCACCATACTTATTGTACTTGTCCCTAGAGGACTGCAAGAATGTGCAGGACCTAGGCACATAGTTCCACTACTCATGGCTAATTACCTTAATATCCTTCATGGGATGGCAAGAGCCAAGGTATGCAGTTTTTTGTACCAAACCAAAGCCACAAGGAGAGAGATACTTGTTGCTTAGATCCAAGCCAGACTCGAGGAACAAGAAGGAGAACATATCCATTTTTGAGGGATACCTATGCGAACTACAGGAAGCCATATCCAAGACATGGATAACTACACCAGAAGCTATCACGCGATATGCAGACATCACCAAATTCCATGCAACATGACAAACAATGTGGATACAGGTAAAGAATGATCCGATGAAACAGTGCATACAGATGCACTATTGCATCCCAAAGGGTGATATTTACATGTTCATCAGCGAATGTCCCGAGGAATGGTGGATTCCAGCCATTACCAAGGAAGTGCTGGAAAGAACAATAGAGAAAGAGGCAGAGCAGGGAGAAACACAGCCTCCAGAAATCCAAGTACCCAAGAAACCAAGAACGGGCCAAGGCAAACCAATACAGGTAGATGAAGGGCCAAAGAAAATGGGAACCCAGAAGGGGGAGAAGGGAAATACACAACCGGCCAAAGAGAATCAGAAGCAGGTTGAGGCAGTGCAAGAGACCACAACAAGTCTCGATTCTTAGGAAATAGGGGGAAGCAAGAGACTAGCCACGTAGACCGGAGGATCATGCAAGAAAATGAAGGCACAAAGACCGCCTCTAGAATATGCGATTACAGATGATGACATGGAGATGATAGCCCGAATGGTCCAAGATTCCCTATCTGAGGACTTAGACCATGCAACACATCACAGGGACAAACTTCAAAAAGAGTTGGTAGAAATGGGGTAGTTTCTTAAGAAATTCAGGGAAGTACAGATAACAAGCAGTAGGAGGGGCATATAACCATCAACACCATAGACCGAGGAAAGAGTGGAGGTAGAAGAACAAGATCCGGTCCACTCATTACTGCATGCAAACATAACATTCTACATCACACCTAGTATGCTTTGCATGGACAAAAATGTGGGGCAGACACCCTTGAAGGATTTAAGCCACATCCAATTGGTCTTGACGCGGTTGACATCCAGGGCACTACACAAGTTGCAGGTTAGCATCGACCATGAGGTACAGTCTCGTGCACACAAAGACTTAGTTGAATTACAATGAGCAACAGAGAAGTGGGAGGCACTGGAAAAAGTCTGTGAGCAGGCCAAGTCTGAAACTCAGGAGGAAAGAGAACACAGGAACGAACTGGAACAAAGAGTAGGAGGAATTTTTGAGAAGCTTCCAAACACCACATAGGAGAATGAACTTGCAGTAGCGAAAAATATTGATCAGATTGCACAGGAAATAGAGAAATATTAGAAGGAGATCGAGAATCTCCGAGAGCAGCTCATACCAACCACACCACCAGCAATGAAGGAGCAAAGGAAGCAAGAAGCAACAACAAAACTGCAGGAGATAGAGAAGCAGGTCAACACAACCACTGACTTGTTCGATAAAGCAACACACCTTTGGACCAGGTTGGAGGAGGATCCGCAGGTCCAATGATGGGACAAGGAAGAGGAAAGGATCAATGCAACGATACAAGAGCTCAAGCAGAAGCAAAATACAATACCAATCCTAGAATGAGTCAAAGGGACACAGGAGATAAAGAAGCTGCAGACATAACTCATCACTGCGCAAACATAGAAACAAGAGCGTCATGCTCAAATTGAGCCATTGCAAGGGTGGGTAATAGAAGTACTGGCACAAGCAGAGGACGCTAAGAAACATACAACACAAACCTAAGCATAATGTGCATGACTGATCAGGGATGAAGTGGCAGTCCAGGTAGTGGACACAATCAAGGAGAAGATCGCGTAGGCACTGACACAAGCAACAGAGCTCAAGGAAAAGTTCCAAACGATCACCAAGGAGATCGACGAAGCTCAGAAGGATTAGGTGGTTGAAGACGAGCCACATGTCAGTGTTGGGGGCCTATTGGCAATAGGTCAAAATGGAAAGAAGGATGATCATGGGGAAAGAAAGCATGTAGAAAGTGGAGCAACAACTGGAAGGAAACGTAGCATGCGCGCATGCAAGAAAGCGTGCACAAGGAAAGTGACAGCTGGAAGGATGAACAAAATGCGTACACGAGAGGAAGACCTAACGTCAATAGGGTTAGGGTTTTGGTAATGTATCGTAAATGACTGAAGAGCCCGAAATGTATAAATATAGATACGTAGGTATCATAGATGTGGGATTTTTTTTACATTGTTCAGACTATTGTTCCATCACACATATGTACGAGTTAATGCGAGATGTAATTGTTGATTAAGGTTGGTTGTCATTGATGTCAACCCTTGAAGAAAGACCCGTAACACAAAGGTTTGGGTAATGGACCCAATAGTGTTTGATGTAAATATGACTCATTATTTTTT
>JZKD02S0697155.1:115165-128692 GCA_000966675.3 Picea glauca | reverse complement strand
TTATTTATTACTGCTCATTATTGGATAATAATTCTACATTGATATAACATTTGAAGAAAAATGATTATAATTACGTTATTACTGATTCACCCCCCCTCTCAGTAATTCAACAGTAATGTTGGTATGAACTATTTTTGTAAGATGTTGAGCTAGAGGAAAGGAGAGAAGGTAGATCTTGAGGATTAGATCACAGGTTGAGGGGCTTGATGCGATCTAGTTCGCCTCATATAGATCTTACCCAACTGAGAAGAATTGTAAGCACGCGGCGTTGTAGATGCAAAACTATCATAATAAAAGAGACAAGAGACAAATATTTGTGGATGTAGCCCAGGAGGGGGTGAACCACGATAATATCCATGTAATGTGATGAATGTATGCATATCTTTATCTTCTTTTCAGTATTTAAATATTGTGCTTAATGAATGAATGGGTTATTATATTGCTATGAAATATGGTTGCGCTATTAAGGAAATAAGTTGTTGAAGGTAATGCACAATCGCGAATAACAATAGGTTACAATCACAAGTTATAGTAAATGGCTTTGAATATAGATCTCATATATCATACTCAATCCTGGGCTGTAAACACCTGAGTCTTACAACCACTCATTAAATCTATCTTGGGTGAGACTGCGCGACACATTCTTTGTGTTGTGTTGCCTTCTGGTTTACCAGGAGGGCCGATAGTTTTAGAGGCTTTGTTGGAAACCTGAATGACATGAACCCTGGGTCAATAACGCTGACAGTATAGAGGAAGAATTAAACCAACATTGATTTATGGTGGTTGATTTATCCATGTTGGATTGTAATGCAACTTTCTCACATGAGAGAACCATTGGGCCAATGTGATGTCGTTAGCTAACGATAGTTTTTGAGTTTGTAATTCCCTCCAAAAGGCTTCTGGGTTTTCCTTCATCATCTTCAATTGCATGCCTTGTTCTCTTAACCTCACAAATTTACCTTTTTACTTCTTCACAATCAACATATATAGAGTGATATTGCATTTTCTCTTGTCTGTTATGTACATTGCTCATGTCACCCAATACTCTTTGTTGAACCATGGGTTCAATGGGAAATTGTTTGGCATTGGCCTTCCTATCCCTAAGTTCTTAGCTTTGTGATGTTCCAATGTTATTCGGATTTCCTCCATTAGCTCCTTGCATTGATTTGTTGTTTCATTGGTTTCATACACGAAACCCAATTAGGAGCTAATTATTTCAACGTCTACTTCAAATATTTCTACATTTCCTACGGTAACAACTATTGTATTTTGTGGAACTTGTGTATTGGTAGAAATTCTCCTAAACCTCCTTTATGTCCACTTAATCTTTATGAAAAAATGATCATGGTTTGACAACATCTCCTCCTAGCAATTGCAAATCATGAAATTTGATATATTGTCTATGATGTTTGTTGAAATCATCATGTAATCTACATATAATATAGTTGTGTTTGTTGCAAGCCTATAGAGTCTCCTCATCAAAGTGTGTGCCTTCCTTGTTGCCATATAATGATTCCCTTTTCTTAATCCCTTAATATTTTGTTGACAATAGGGTGTGTGTTTTCTATCAACCTTTCCATTTAAAGGTTCCTTTCTCTTCCATTGAAGTCATGTACTAGCATTACATACCCTTTTTCTTCAAATTATTTTGTGCTTTAGTAGGTGGTGATACAACTCTTCACTATTTAGTCCTTATCTCTTTTAAAACTCTGATTTGGAGGGGAAAAATAGCATGTATTTGAGAAGGTGCTAGTGCTTCCTTATTGTATTTCGAACCAAAATTATTGATTGTTTTTGTTGGTTTTCTTCAACTTTATGGTGTCTTGCAACTCCTCCATTATGATGAATGTAATGTCTCCATATCCTTTATGATTACTTGATCCTTGGTTTTGTGTTGACCATATTTATCACTGCATTTCTTGAATTATATAGCCTTCATGTTCAAGAGTCTCAACTGGTACTAAAATATCTCATTCTTTTGCTAGTGGCCCCAAAGGACAACCTCTCCTCCAAAGGTAGCCCTTGGAATTCCATGCCATTATTTTCAAACTACCTTAGGTCATCTTTGTTGTGTCTCCCTATTTTTGAATTTTTCCTTTTAACTCTTATATCTTAGATTTATCATTCCAAAGGATGACCCACTTGTCTTGGTTTCTTACTTCCCTCTCTAGGGCCCATCCTTTCCTTCCTCTTATTAGGCAGGTGCGAGATCCTCATCAATGAACCATTTGGACCCCTTTATCCTCCTTCTTTATCATAATGTTGGAGCTCTACCACATTCATTCCGAGGTGTGACATTCCACAATATTTCTCTACCTCTCTAACTTTGTGGTTTTTTCCCACCATTTCTATGGCTTCTATTGGTCATGACCATCATATGATATCTATCAAGGAGACTATCAATGTCCCTATTGTGTTTTCATCCTCATTTTTTTCCTTCACTCCTTTGATTATAGTGTTCTCACCCTTGCATCTTTTTTACTTTTGTTCTTTCAATATGTTAGACCTCATCTCCTCGGGTGTAACCATGAGACAATTAAATAAAAATATAACCCTAGTAATAATAGGATAAGAGACTATGCATTATCATGAGAAAATGAAAAATGAGAGGGGGAGGAGGATTCCCATGCACCCACATCAAAGATATAGGTGGATGTAGAGAAGAAAGAGGATCAAAATGTCCCTATAAGATCATTGGCAATGGAGAAGGTATCAATAACTTATCTTACGATGTCCTCAAGGGAGAGTCAAAGTTTGAGAGAGTTGGACCTCGAAACCTTGGGAGGAAGTCTAGAACAATTTTTCAATACTCTCCTGACACTCAAGGTAACATGAAAGAACTCGACGATGGAAAACTAGTTCCATAGAGGGGAAGGGGTAGCAATTGGCCCATTCTAAGAACCAAGATGAGGTTTGTGCTTAAATTGGACACTAGAACTACTCGAGATCCTTGTGTGATTCATCTCCTAGTCAAAGGGTGAGAGAAAGAAGAGGTATGTGGTCTCATAGGATCTAGTGTTGGAAGTATCATGGGTCTTTCCCTAATGCTTACTAACACTAAAAAATGGTACAAAATAAATGTAAGAAGTGATACTCTTGACAAAGTATGTCTAAGGAGGTCCTTGTAAGATTTGATATTTGTGTGCTAACACGTCCCTTGTAAAAAGAGATATGCATCTTTGGTATAGATAAAGGAAGAAATTAGTGAGGAAACCCCTCAACTTCTAGTAAATACAAGTGCATACACACAATAACAAACTAATAAAGAACCACAAAAAAGGTTAAATATTGAAGCAACTTGCCTTGGAAAAGAATAAAGAATAGGTAAAGTCACTAAGCATGAGAATAGATTAACTTGAGTAAATGTAAACTTTATTGAAAATAAATATGATATATTAACTAGAAGGTTTGATCTCAAAAGATTGGGATATTTATAAATTAGGATCTCATTCCAATAGATCAAGTTGAATTGAGGAAGGAAATTTTAAAGGTGAAAGAGCCTAAGAAAGAAGGTAGATGAACAATATAAAATTAGTTAACAAGGACAAATACCAAAAAAAATACCAATAAATACAGATCTAGTAAATATAGGATCCTCACTTGGAACTATTGGGGCTACCCATGGAAGAGGGTCCTAAGTTGAGTGTATTTATAAGATATTAATGTTATCTTGCTTGTGGAAACTTAGAGATATGATGAATCTCATGTCTCTAATATGGATGGATGTACTCCATGGTTAGTTTGAAATAAAAGATCTCCTTGCAGAGGATTTGGTGGCATAACTTGCTACATAAGACGACTCCTTACACCATGAATTAAGATTAATAAGAAATATATTTTCAACCAATACATTTGGATGGAGATTTCAGACATCAAAACCATCATAGATCCATCTTAAGCCTAGATCTATCAACCGCTGAGAGGGATAAAAAACAACCCATGTGAAAACCTCTCAATGCTAAAAATATTTGGATCGGTTAAGATGGATGTTTTTATCTTTTCATATATATATATATATATATATTTATCAGTTAGATATCAAAGGTCAATATTTTTCCATTTTAGTTTATGCAGATTAACCATGTTACACATTTTATCCATATTGGGTTGTATATTGCATCCAATTTCTCTTTATGTAAAAAAAATCTAGAAATCTATTATTTCACACTTATAAATTCTAACTTTTATAAGAAAAACATTTTGGATAAAAGTGGCCCTTTCAAAGCGTTAGAGCATGATATTTATTATCTAAGAAATGAAGGTAGAATTATTTTACTAGGAGACTTTAATCCTATAATTGAAAATAAACAAGCTACATTCCTTAGCAACATATCCAATCCCAATCCTCTGTCATTAGAAGAGGATATTGATTTGATGGGAATTTACAAAAGAACTTCTGAACATTTAGTTGAAAACTTATTTGGTACAGAAGTTATAAAATTATGTAGTTGTCATGACCTAATAATTTGTATTAATGGTTTAAAGCAATGGTCAAATCTAAATCGAATCACTTGTATCCATGGTCATGCTAATAATGTATTTGATTATGGTATATCAGACATAATGTTAATGAGTGAAATTCATAATATTAATTTTAGAGGATCATGAGTGTGACTTAGATCATGCATCCTTAATTTTAATTGTAAACATAGACCTTCACAAGAAGCTCAATAAATATTGCCTTACTAGAAAAAAATCACCAGGTCATCTTAAGCAAAAACAAAATAGACTTTTTTCTAAAGGATCCAACTAAGGGATTAAACCTTCCTATAAACGATCACAATAATGAGAACTTGTATCATAAGTTTATAGTGAAACTCTAAACCTATATGAACAAGTATTCTTGTTGGCGCATATGATGCATGCTAATGTTTACTTCGCCATACTTGTTGTTCTCATCAATGCTTTATATACATTGAGTGAGTTAATCTTGCGTAGATTTGTTTGGCTTGCTTTCCCTTGCTTTATGGATAGATTCATGGCATGCATAACTTATGTTGATGTTTCCCTAATCCATAGAAGCAAGATTTTGTATTTGTGTTGCATTTATTATTTTATCTATAGAGTAGAGTTAGTGAGACAGAGATATGAGTTACAACATTATGTTCTTTTTCGTCTAAATTACGTTCTTCTCTTTAGACTCTAGATCTTTGATGGTTCCATAGCCAAATCTAGTTATGTTCCATAACCATAGATTATGTGGTTTTGCAACTTGGTTACACAACCAAATATCAAATGATATCAAAGCCTTGGACAATCTAAAGGAAAGTTTGTTGTAGAAGTTTTTCTTCACATGCCGACTATGTTCTTCTCTTGCATTTGCGGATGATTTGGAGAATCATAAATGCTGAAGAAAATTGGGTTCTAATGGAGGTTCATTCATAGTGTGAGTTGCCAAATATGCCCTACTTAGATATCACTAGAAGATATCATCTCCTTGGCTAAGTGATCCACTGGATATTACTCTGTGTAGTGACTCATATTACAACAAAAACCTAGTAGGTGAATCTAGGTGACTCTATACCAATGTTTGTGAATTTTTATGCATGATTTAGATCCATTTTCATAGCATTAAGTATCCTCCTCTATTAAGCTACATAAGTTTTTGTTTTGTAGCAGGTCAAATTATTGCAACGTCATGGATCAAAGTCGGTTTCTCTTCCTCACACCATTCAAATACTATGAGTGGAAATCTAAAACATTGATTTTTCTAAGAAGCAAATAGTTGTTTCAGATAACAATGGGCACAAACGTTGAACAAACACTTGTTTCAAAATATTCAAAGTGGTTTAACAAATGTGATGAGACATGTGGATTATTGTGTCTATGTATATCTCTTAGTCTTCTTTTCCACATTGAATTTATGAGAATTCACACAATTAAATATGGACTACACCAGAAGGATTATTTGGGAATTAGGGCATGTTAAGAGCACACCAACTAGAGAATGAGCTCATTATTTTAATCCCTGGCAATTTTGACACCATCCAAAATTTCTTCACCAAGTTAAAAGCAATGATATTGTAGCTCAAGAAATTTAATATTGAGAAAACGGACAAGTATCTAGTTCGTTCCATTCTTTCCAAACTGGACCTAAATACTCTATATTTGTTTCTACATTTCATGCCACCAAGGACACGCTTGGAACCACATGGAATTGCCATCTCTTGACGAATTTAATGTTGCACTTACCAAGGAGTAAGAAAAACTTGTATAGATGGGCACTTTGAAGCCTTCAAAGGCACATGCCCTTTCTACCAATCAAGGCACAAAGTGGTTGAAGGCCTCAAACAATAGCAATCAAAAACTAAACAACAAAGATAAGAAGGAGAATGAGCAAAGAAAGAAACATAAATCATCCAAAGTTGCTCATGATACTTCCCATTGAAAGGGTAACAAACCCAAGGCTGAGAGGGTCAAATTTGTTTATTGCAATGGGCTCATACATAATGAACATACGTTAATGAAGAAACAACTTGATCATCCGACTCACATTCTTGAGTAAAATCACATCAAGGTGCCTAATTCAATCAAGCAACATAATCTTCCAAGGCATAGGATAATAATAAGGGGAAGAAAAAGACATTGCTTGAGCACTTGTAGTAGCTTCATCTCCACCTTCCTTGAGGATACTTGGCTTAGTGCATCACACCACATGGATTCAACTCATGATGATTTTTCATCTCTAGAGTCTTGGATAATGACAACCATATTGGTGGGGGATAATATTCCTATTGAGGTTTGTGGGAGAGGATCCATTGGCATGGATGATGAGACATTCCAAAATGTTCTTTGTGTGCCTTTGTTGTCAACCAATATCCTATCAATCTACTAGATCACTCATTATGGCTCAGGCGGGCGAGTTTATTTCACTTATGATTCCATGATTATTAGTGAGATAAAAAATGGTGTTATAGTTGTAGTGGGAAAAGATTATTATCAATCTCAACTATATATTTTATAAAACCTGGTTCCCACGTCTCCTTCTATTATTCTTCTCACTCATTTGGATGAGGTGAGCATGTTGTGGCACAAGATATTTGGTCATCTCAATTATCGCTACTTGCAATAGTTCAGTAAGGAGAGCATGGTTACAGTTTTGCTAACTATTCACTTTTATGATGGTGTCTACCAGGGTTGCATATTTGGCAAGCAATTAGAGGAGAAATTTGACAAAAAACATGGAGATATTCACAGGTTATGGAGCTTGTTCACAATGATCTGATGGGTCAATTTCCTCAACCTTCTATGAGCAAGGCCAAATATACCTTGACCTTCATTGATGATTACTGAAGGTATATTTGGGTGTACCTTCTCTGGTAGAAATAAGAGGTCTTTTAGTACTTTCAAGACTTCAAATCCCTTACTAAGAAATAGTTAGGATAGGCCATCAAAAATTTTGGCACATATAATGGTGGGGATTATGTGAATAATCGCTTTGAGAAAGTATACACTTCACAAGGGATCTATCTATAGTGTTTTGTCCCATAAAATCCTTCACAAAATAGTGTGGAAAAATGGAAGAACAAATCTCTAAAGGAAATGGCCAATTGCAAGATACAATTGAATCTCTTGCTCCAAATTTCTAGGTAGAAGTTACTAACTATGCATGTTATATCTAGAACAAAGATCCTCATAACGCATTGAAGGGTGTCACTCCTTTTGAAGCCTATAGTGATTGGAAACCTACAGTAAATCACTTCAGAGTGTTTGGTTCTTGATCATGGGCCACACTCTTGAAGAGAAACAAAAGGCCATGGAGCCTCAAATCCAACCTTTCATATTAGTAGGATATCTAAATGGTGTTAAGGGTTACCAGATTCTACATCCCATCACTAATCATCTAATCATTATAATAAATGTTCAATTGGTGGAGGGCTCTTCGAGTTACCCCCGTGATACCTCTCATTCTACAACCATACCAATCTTTACAAATAGATTCTCCAGACAACGATGTTAATTATATACTTGGATTTATTTCTAATGAAAAAAGAAATCAGAGGAGAGAGACCAGAAGATAATGGAAGCAAAAGAAGAATATCAAAGAAAATAGGTAGAAAATGTAATGTCCCTTTCCAAATAGGAGCTCTAGAGAGGAGGCTTAATGGTCTAAACCGCCCCGTTAGACTATAGGCAGGGCCAAAGAGGGGTAAACAGGGTAGTCACTCCAGTCACAGGTGTTATATTCAGAAAGTGACATTGAGCTAAAAAGGGTTAAAAGAACTTTTAAGTCATTATGAGATAAAAATAGAAGTCAACATTGAATTAGGGTTTCAACAGTGATTTAGGGTTTTGAAAATCAACAATGAATTAGGGTTTCAGCATTGATTTAGGGTTTTGAAAGTCAACAGTGAATTAGGGTTTAAGCATGATTTAGGGTTTTGGAAAGCTATAAAGGAAGGGCCAATGACCTAATTCATCATTATGCAGATTATGACTTGTCATTGAGGAGAAGAGGCACATCTCAGGAGAGATAGTTCAGNCACTTACCAAGGAGTAAGAAAAACTTGTATAGATGGGCACTTTGAAGCCTTCAAAGGCACATGCCCTTTCTACCAATCAAGGCACAAAGTGGTTGAAGGCCTCAAACAATAGCAATCAAAAACTAAACAACAAAGATAAGAAGGAGAATGAGCAAAGAAAGAAACATAAATCATCCAAAGTTGCTCATGATACTTCCCATTGAAAGGGTAACAAACCCAAGGCTGAGAGGGTCAAATTTGTTTATTGCAATGGGCTCATACATAATGAACATACGTTAATGAAGAAACAACTTGATCATCCGACTCACATTCTTGAGTAAAATCACATCAAGGTGCCTAATTCAATCAAGCAACATAATCTTCCAAGGCATAGGATAATAATAAGGGGAAGAAAAAGACATTGCTTGAGCACTTGTAGTAGCTTCATCTCCACCTTCCTTGAGGATACTTGGCTTAGTGCATCACACCACATGGATTCAACTCATGATGATTTTTCATCTCTAGAGTCTTGGATAATGACAACCATATTGGTGGGGGATAATATTCCTATTGAGGTTTGTGGGAGAGGATCCATTGGCATGGATGATGAGACATTCCAAAATGTTCTTTGTGTGCCTTTGTTGTCAACCAATATCCTATCAATCTACTAGATCACTCATTATGGCTCAGGCGGGCGAGTTTATTTCACTTATGATTCCATGATTATTAGTGAGATAAAAAATGGTGTTATAGTTGTAGTGGGAAAAGATTATTATCAATCTCAACTATATATTTTATAAAACCTGGTTCCCACGTCTCCTTCTATTATTCTTCTCACTCATTTGGATGAGGTGAGCATGTTGTGGCACAAGATATTTGGTCATCTCAATTATCGCTACTTGCAATAGTTCAGTAAGGAGAGCATGGTTACAGTTTTGCTAACTATTCACTTTTATGATGGTGTCTACCAGGGTTGCATATTTGGCAAGCAATTAGAGGAGAAATTTGACAAAAAACATGGAGATATTCACAGGTTATGGAGCTTGTTCACAATGATCTGATGGGTCAATTTCCTCAACCTTCTATGAGCAAGGCCAAATATACCTTGACCTTCATTGATGATTACTGAAGGTATATTTGGGTGTACCTTCTCTGGTAGAAATAAGAGGTCTTTTAGTACTTTCAAGACTTCAAATCCCTTACTAAGAAATAGTTAGGATAGGCCATAAATTTTTTTGGCACACACAATGGTGGGGATTATGTGAATAATCGCTTTGAGAAAGTATACACTTCACAAGGGATCTATCTATAGTGTTTTATCCCGTAAACTCCTTCACAAAATAGTGTGGAAAAATGGAAGAACAAATCTCTAAAGGAAATGGCCAATTGCAAGATACAATTCAATCTCTTGCTCCAAATTTCTAGGTAGAAGTTACTAACTATGCATGTTATATCTAGAACAAAGATCCTCATAATGCATTGAAGGGTGTCGCTCCTTTTGAAGCCTATAGTGATTGGAAACCTACAGTAAATCACTTTAGAGTGTTTGGTTCTTGATCATGGGCCACACTCTTGAAGAGAAACAAAAGGCCATGGAGCCTCAAATCCAACCTTTCATATTAGTAGGATATCTAAATGGTGTTAAGGGATACCATATTCTACATCCCATCACTAATCATCTAATCATTATAATAAATGTTCAATTGGTGGAGGGATCTTCGAGTTACCCCCGTGATACCTCTCATTCTACAACCATACCAATATTTACAAATAGATTCTCCAAACAATGATGTTAATTATATACTTGGATTTATTTCTAATGAAAAAAGAAATCAGAGGAGAGAGACCAGAAGATAATGGAAGCATAAGAAGAATATCAAAGAAAATAGGTAGAGAATGTAATGTCCCTTTCCAAATAGGAGCTCTATAGAGGAGGCTTAATGGTCTAAACAGCCCCATTAGACTATAGCCAGGGCCAAAGAGGGGTAAACGGGGTTACTAGAAGTCACTCCAGTCACATGTGTTATATTTAGAAAGTGACATTGAGCTAAAAAGGGTTAAAACACTTTTAAGTCATTATGAGCTAAAAATAGAAGTCAACAATGAATTAGGGTTTCAACAGTGATTTAGGGTTTTGAAAGTCAACAGTGAATTAGGGTTTCAACAGTGATTTAGGGTTTTGAAAGTCAACAATGAATTAGGGTTTCAACATGATTTAGGGTTTTGGAAAGCTATAAAGGAAGGGCCAGTGACCTAATTCATCATTATGCAGATTATGACTTGTCATTGAGGAGAAGAGGCACATCTCAGGAGAGATAGTTCAGTGTATTCTAGGAGGAAGACACCAGTTGACTGATTTCAGTGTTGGAAGACACACCCTAGTCACCGGGAAGATCATCCAGGTCTTCCATCATTCTTCATTGAATCCACAGTGCTCCCATATTTTGGGTATTATCTTTTAGTTGCTTATTTGTATTTCGTCTAAGATCCTTTTCCCTTTTGATCTAGCCGAGTGTTGTTATTTTATTCAGCCACAATTGCTTATTTGTATTCCAGCTAAGATCCTTTGTCTGTTGATCTAGTCAAGTATTGTTAGTTTATTCAGCTGCATTCAACCATTTTGTAATCCATAGAGATATCATAATACAAACTTTGCAGTCCTTTGTTGTTTTTATTATTTGTATGATCATTTATATGCTGTAAACCTTTGATCCTACACACACATTAGCAGTGTTTCCTAGACTAGCCAAGTCAGGAACATTACAGTGGTATCAGAACTTTAGTCCTTCCAGCCCGTGACTAAAGAAAATGAGTGTAGCAGAAGACTTAGAGGGTCGTGAACACGTAGGTGATGAATATGTCACTTACAACAGGCATCAGGAAAGAAGGCATTGGCCTGATTTTCCCCTTTTTCCTCCTAGCTCAGAGGAAGAGGAAGAGGTACATAGAGAAGCAGAGAGAAGGGCAGAGCGTGGGATTGAGTGTGAGGCAGAGAGGATGCTAGGAGACAGATATGAGTGACTAGAGGGAAGTGGCAAGGCCCCCATAGATCCAGAGGAAACTTTCATGCAAGTTATCAATGATATGTTAGCTAGTTAACGGATCATGTCTCAATCCTTGGCATAGGTGGTTGATAGATTGGCTAGAGTGGGCACGCCATATACTTAAGTACCGCATGCAGCACAGGGGAACTCGGGAGCAGGCAGTAGACCCCAGCCACCCTCTCGCACATACACCTCTACGAGTAGGATTCCCAGACCCTTGTTTCCTAGTTTCTAGAGGGCACCCCCAGTAGTAGCACCGCCACCGATAGCACAGAGGCCACCCACTCATGCCAACAACATTGTAGAGTATATGAGGGAGTACGCAACATTGGGTCATGACTTCCATCAAGACATGACCTTAGTTGAGTACTGTGGACTCAGACTCAGGAACCGCCTCAGAGAGCCGTAGAGGGGAGGACCACAACAACAACACGGGAATAACCTCGATTTCATTCGAAAAATTGGGAAACTCACCATCCCTTCTTTCGACGGATTGTCCAAATACACCACCAGGGCTTAGGTACAGAAGCTAGACATGTATTACAATCTCAACCAAATGACTGAGATAGGGGCCATCAGTTTCGTGACCTTACACTTGGAGGGTGAGGCACACGAGTGGTGTTATCATGGACTGGTGGCATTGGGTCACAGTCGCATCACCTCCTATAGGGAGTTTACAGATAGGCTCATGGATAGGCTTGACAGGAAGGATCCCGAGATACACTTCAGGGATCTAGCCCAATTGAGACAAATTGACACAGCAGAGGCGTTCATCACAAAGTTTCAGCGGGTATCCGTGGCAGTGATAGATATATCAGAGCCTAGGCTGATCATGCTATTCACAGAAGGACTCACAGAGCCTTTGAGAGGATGGGTGAAGGCATACAGGCCTCCCACTTTATAGGGTGCCATCCTTCGCACTCGAGATCTGGTAGACTTAGTGCCAAAGACTAAAACTTTCTCCAAACTATTTATGCCCCAGAGGGATCGAAATAGAAATCCATTCCAGAGAGAATGGAAGGGCAAGGAGAAGTTGGATGATGATACTAGGCGAGAGCTTATGAGGAAGAAGCTTTTCTTTAGCTGCAGAGATCCTTGGGTCCCAAGCCACAAATGCATGGGAAAGGGAGAGATTCATTATATTGAGGTAGCAACAGACAATGTGGACAGTGAGGAGGAGGATTAGGACAATGGATCCACTAGTTTAGAGGAGGAGTCAGCACCAGTAGAGAAGCAACCTCCCCATAGACCATTGACACTGGCAGGAGCCCATACTCTAGTAGTCCCACAATTGCCAGAGTAGGCTAACAGGAGGAAACCAACAAAGGGAGGAGTCATAGCGACCCTTTCGGGTGTTCCCAGGTATGATACCCTCTGTATCAGAGGGATTATTCAGGGGCAATGGGCAATCACCCTGATAGATGGTGGGGCCACCCACAACTTCATCGATGCTTCACTAATATCGAGACAGGCACTTCAGACAGAGGAGTTTGAGGGGTTTGATGTTGCGGTAGCAGATGGCCATACAGTGGAGTGTCTAGACAGAGTTCCAAACTTAGAGATGAAGTTAGGAAACTACACAATGAGAGACACATTTTATGTGGTTGACCTATCAGACACAGATGTGGTGTTAGGAGTTCAGTGGATGATTACCTTGGGAAAAATCACTACCAACTACCAAACCTTGGAAATGGGATTCAAAGATTAGGATGGGAAGAAGGTTGTTCTAAGAGGTATGTTGACAGGAGCACCCATGACAGTTTCAGCCAAGAGGATGGAGAGGATATTCAGACATGGGGAGGTAGCATATGCCACAGAATGCTTGATCACTACTTAGAAGGATTCAGAAGGTTGACAACAATACCATACAGAGATCAAGAATTTATTGGGACGACATCAACAAGTATTTGAGGCAATTCCACCAGGGAGACCACCTGACAGGGGGTTTGAGCACACCATTGAGTTGGAGGAGGGGGCCAAACCTATGATCACCCCCCCCCTATCGTCATCCTAGGAGGTTC
>JZKD02S0697155.1:86006-98229 GCA_000966675.3 Picea glauca | reverse complement strand
ACCACAATAACCCTTTGAGCCACAACCATTCATAACTCCAATGCTAAATACTTTTAAAACCAACATGAATATGCACATTGCTTACAACCATTTATATCCAATACTTATTCTTTAAAGCCAATAGGAACATGTACATTATTTACCACCACTTATGTCCATTATTTAAACATTGTTCAACATAATCAAACTGGGCGTTATAACTCTTTATCGGGCCCCAATCAATTCACACACAGGTGTCTTTTAAATACAATCATAAAATTCAAACCAAATAACATGCAATACTTCAAGCCCAGGCTTCACATAAACAATTAGGTACAGACTTCTTCCAGAATTACCAAATGAGGAACACAACCAAATTGTGCCCAAGTAACCAAGAATGCATAGTGCTTTCATCAACCATCGACCTAGAGTAAAACGATAACAATATTATATTTAGGGTTTAAAAACAACAAGTGGAAGGTATGAACAGGTGGTTTGACCAGAGGATTAGGTATCCGAAAGCACAAACAGTTCATGCCCTTTCATAATTTACCACAAAGATATAACATGTAACAATACTATCGATTATGAGGGTTACCAAAACAACATTCAACCACTTCCAACAGGAAAACCATTGAAGCTAAATCCCTTAACCAACACTGTAAAATGAGCATTCAAGCACAAACCCATGCCCGACCAAAAGCATGTATAATGCCTCCATAAAATTTTGGGTGGCGTTAAGTTCATACTGTGCAATTCTTTCTAGGCAACAATGAGGTCATAAGCAAGCAACTCACATCTCGGGGTTTTGCCAAGACAATGAAAGAATCACTTTAATCTTTCAACAATTCACATTGCAATTCACAAGGTTGAAATAAAAAGTGTACACTAGCCACATAAATGGGCATGGAGTGGGAAATATTAAACACATAGACTTGTTATAACAATCCATAAGTAGGATACGTGCAAAGATAAGAGATTTGGCAAGCCATGATACTCAAATTCAATAGAGATTCCAGACCCAAAAACCCAAGCCATGGTCGAGCAGGTTTCACTGCCATTTTTACCCAATAAACCCATGCAAAAATTACACACAGCAAGGAGAGAATAACCGTTTCTTTTTTAAGTGCCAACAGTCTAGAATAATTACCACAGACACAAACCCAATACATAGTTCAAATATCTCATAACATCTTAAGAATCACACAGATCACAAGTAATCCTGATCCAAAATTTGATTCAAAGGGTAGAGTAACCATCATGGATGGAGGAGTAAGAAACCCATACCTGGAAAAGCCTGTGCAAGGAAGAAAACTAGATTGTATACCTCCTTCATGGCCGAACAATGCGGAGCAACAACAACTACCAGAGCCAAAACCAAAATGCAAGAATGACTAGGGTGATGGGATTGAGGGGATTTTGAGTGATGTGCAGTAAATGCACATAGCTTCTCCCTTCCAACCTCATTCAATTCAAAGTACGAGCCAAGCCCATTCACCATAATACTAAACAATAAATCAACCAAATATCCATTTCCATATCACTTTTTCATAGTGCGCCACCCTTTGTAATGTCAAACTCTTTAAAATAACAATATTCTAGAAACATTACCCCATGTGCAACCACTTATGAAACTCAACAAGGTGCATACCTGTAGTAGCAAGAGTCAAGTGCACCCATCCCTTGTCACAATAATACAAAACGTTAGAGCTTGTGTATAGTTCTTTTATTCAAGAGAGATCCATTATTATCCTTTATCAAGATAATTTAAACCAATTAATTCCATGTTTAATGCAATATCAGACCAAAATTGATAATAATTCCTTCATCCACAAGGAATTCTTAACATATTCTGTGAGAGGTCATCAAAGCCATCCAGTGCTATGTTTTAATCAACCAACCATCACATGCTACCACAACATTTTAAACCATGATTTGAAACAATGAACTGTAGAAGACTATATTGGTACCATCACATAAGCAAACAAAATATAAGTGCAACATATCCACCATAGTGCCATAAGTCTACAAGGGGGTCCTACTTACTAGTTTATTATTAATATAGATACATAATAAATATTGGCAATCATTTGCGAGCATAGTATTCATCGTTGCACTTTTATGCGTCAACAAACTGACGACTCCACAAGGAAATCTATTTTCAACAGATTAAGAACTCAGAATGTCCAGTTTCACAGACCAGGTGAATCATAGATCAGAGAAGATATTTACCAGAATGATTATGCAACAAGGGAGTGAGGCGATTCAAGAGAAAAAATTATATGGGACTTTGGGAATAGCTCATGGAAAGTGTTAGGTATGAGGGGTTTATTCCTGTATGCATAACATTTGATTAATCTCAATGAAAGTGTTCTTTTCTTAAAGGAGAAAAAATGTTGGTTTGCTCTTTTGAATCTCAGGGTGGAGTGAAGAAAAGGAAAGAAAAAATAGGGAAGAAAGTCCAATTATCTATCTAACAACAGTATTGGAATAAGAGAGCAATTTTAGTGATGTCTTCAAGGGGGACATCATGACAATTGTGTAACCTGATTGTTATTGATTAACAATACTTGCAGAATAGCATTGTTGTGAAAAAAACTGATCCAGAATTTATTTCTGAAAAGAAAAACAACGAAAATGAAACAACAGAAAAATAAAAAAAGAAAATCAGAATCAAAGCAACGAAACATAAACTATAATACAAAAGTAACTTTCCTACATCATTTTAACTTTCAAACTAGTTCCACATAGTGTTTCAAGTGGGAACCATTGGTGCTATAGGAAAATAATCACTCTTACAAGTCCTTTATAAGATAAGAATTTGTGCCCAAGACAAATTCAATTTTAAAAATACCCAACCATAATTTTTGAAACTTTGAATGCCTTCCTCTATTAGCATGAGCTGAATCCCAAGGCAAGTCTTTCTCATTTATTTTATATTTGACAACTTTTGCGCTTTTATTGAAATATTTATTTACAGTTCGTTGTCTTCTCTTTATGTTCTCCAAGGTAAACATACTTTGTTCCTATAAATTCAACAGTGCATTTATCCTTTGAGAGATATTAGAAGAATTTAATTCTTCGATATGTAGCATCAACCATAGAGATGAAAATTCCAGCTCGGTAGGCAAGATAGCTTCCTGACCATTCTAAGAAAACTTTCCCTGCTGAAGATGGAGAATTAATAGGACCGATAAAGTCCAAACCCCATTTTGAAAAACGAAATTCAGGAAGGATAGGTTGCAAAGGCATGGAAAACAAACGTTCTTTCCCAGCGAATATTTGGCACTTGTCACAAGATATTGAAAAGTTATAAGAATCCCAAAAAATTGAAGGCCAGTAATACCTTTTCTGATGATTTTAAAAGTAATAGTTTTAGCATAAAAGTGGCCACCCACATGAAAAACAGAATCTGAAGATCCATGGGTTTCCTGTAACAGTTTATGTGCTTCCTGATTATTTACACAATGAAGTAATATACCATCTGCAGATCTCCTAAACAAGAAGTCTCCTAAAATAACATATCTGGAAGATTCAAGATAGAGCCTTCTCCTTTGATGAGTATCTAAGTTATCTGAACATATTTGATTTTGCACATAATACACCAGATTTTTATACCAGGGATGTTTAGTTATAGGAAGGATTTGACTATCAATGTAAAATAGTGCTGGCATAGGGTTATCTTGTTAATCAATTTCTTCACTTGCTTCAACATGTTAAGCCAAGTGAAGGGCTAAGTCTCATCCCTTAATTGCCAATTTTCTTAATGCCTCCAATTCTACTGCGTATAGTCTTATCTTGGCTAGGAGTATCTTGTAAGGAGTTATGTTTTTTTACCCTTAAACAACTTGTTATCATTGGGTTTTGTACCTACTTAATCTTATTCCATATGTTTTTAGATATACTTGGTCCCTATACTTCACATCCATAAAGGAATATTGGGGTTATGAGCATTTGAAAGAGGGAGCACATTGTTTGCCAATGCTAAAGATCTGTTGTCCTACTTATATTGTGTAGCAGGAAGAATGTCTTCCAAAGGCTCCCTATAATGTTTTCCTCATGCATGCATCTTAGCTTAGCCTCTCATTGAAATCTTGTCCCAAATATTTATAGTTTTGGGAACTATCTTTAATGGCTCACCTCTGAAGTTGATTTGTGCTTGTTTTCTTCTATTTTTTAGCAAGAAAACTACTACAGTTTTGTTTGTGTTTACGCTCATCTAAATCCATGCTAAAGGACTATAAGGCCTCAAGGTGACCCTATACATTATGTAATTCCCTAATTCACATCATTTGCATACAACAAAATATTTATGATAATCCTCGCTATATTCACCCATCCCCCACCTTTGTTTTTTATCCATTCCTCTAGCTTATCTATGTAAAGATCGAACAATGTGTGAGAGTGAGAGGGAAACCTTGTTTCACCTCAATGTCAATGTTGAAGCTCTTTGAAATACCCTCTACAATTATGATTTTAGCCTCTACTTGCTCATATAACATGTGTATTGTTTCCCTCCAACCATTTAGGACCACCACTTCTCCCTCAATAGGGTGTCACACCTCTCTCGTAGTTTCTTCCTCATGAGGGTGTCATACCTCTCCCATAGTTTCTCCCTCAAGAGGGTATTAAAGGCCTTTATGAAATCGAAAAAATAGAACCATAGTTCTTCTCTTTTTTTCTCCCAAGTCTTTTCTATTATGTGGTTAAGTGTGAGGCGATGGTCAAAGGTGGAGTGCTTTGGTAAAAAACCAACTCACCCTTTTGATATTTTGTCATTTTCCTCTGCTCAATTGCTCACTTTTTTTCTCCATAATACCTCCTATGATTTTCGCAGACACTAGGCTAATCGTAATGGTTATGTAGAGCCCTTGGTTTTTCTTTGTCTTCCCTTTGAAAATGGGTAAAATAAGACTTGTTACCCAACTACTTGGAAACCCCTCTTTAGCCATATTATTGAGTAATATTGTTATGTGTTGTTGGCCCTTGACCAAGTTTTGGGAGATTCTTGGTCGTGATTGACCTATTTTGGACTTTGACAACCTATCGAAGGAGGAGCGCAAGATGAAGCGAAGATCAAGGGATCTCAGCCCCATTTTGGGTCCTTTTTGGGTTTTTGGGATTATGTAACGGGATTGGGATGTTGGCCCATGGGTTTACCCATGCTTAGGCCTATTTTGTAATGTATAAATAGATGTCTAGGCAATGTAAGGAAGATAATATATTTGATGTTAGGCCACTATTCAAATGTAAATGTATGCTAAGTGCAAGTAGGGTCTGTAAGTGCTTTGTGCATGACTGTAAGAGACTTGCAGAGACAAGTGCAAGTGGGTGTACCGAACAATGGAAGGCTTTGTGCTGTAATGCAAGGAAGAAGGATCTAGCAGGCTGCACAGATCTTTTGTCCCATGCAGAGAAGGGTTTTGAGGCTCTGTGCACGTAACCTATTGAAGAAGTTGATAAAGAAGAAGAGTTGGTGGAGGTAGCCCCAAGGTGGGGGTGAACCATGTAAATACCATGTTACTCTACTCTATGTGATGTTCTGATGCATTTATATGTTATTTTCTCAGTGCTTTGAGATGATTAGATAAATCTTCTCATGCTTAGTGCTAATGATATGTGAGAATGTTAGATCTGATATGTATGAATATGCTTAGTGCTTGATCTGCTAGATCTGATCTATTTACCTATGCTAAGTGCTTAAATACATTATATCAGTATGAATGCTGCTAAGCTTTGTCTTATCAACGAAGTAGATATTGATTGCATATTGAGGAACTGGCGGTGCTAAGTGCTCTATTAAGTATCATAATCAAAGATCTATGTCCCAGATAAGGTTGCATACACCTAAGTCTCGCAACCACCCTTGCCTCTACCTCGGGTGAGACTTCATCTGCTTCGCAGGTGTTTTCGAAAGAGCCAATAGTTAGGGTTTTATTGGTGCGTTGTTGTAGCGTTGAACCCTGGGTATGCCCTTGTGCCAACAAATGGTTCAGTTGCCGGGACTTGAAACTATGATTGCTGGGAACTAAGAAAGAAGAAGCTTTGTGCAAAGATTCATCCTGAAGTTGTGAAAGCTCTGTGCGTAGATCTTTTTCCCTAGTGTGCAACATTTTACTTGACCTGTGAAGCTTTGTGCCAAGAAAAGAGGTCAGATCTGAAGAAAAGAGATCAAATCTTAAGAAAAGAGGTCAGAATTGAAGAAAAGAGGTCGGATCTGAAGAAAAGAGGTAAGATCTGTAAGCTCTGTGCTTTGATAAAGATAAGAATAGTAGAAAAATTCTAGATCTGAAAGATTTGTACTCTGTAAAAGTAAGATAAGTGGAAATTTTTGTTTCTAAAAGTATGGATCTAGGTATGTTTGATAGGTTCTGTCCTAGCTTCAAAACTAGGGCACTAATAGATGAAAGAAGGCTTGATATGAGTAGATCTGATAAGAATAGTGAAAAATATGTTATACCTATGCATAGAAAGAATGTTTGGACTAACAAATGGATGCACGATCCTAGAAATAATTTGTTGCAGGTTATCTCCTATGATCCTAGCATGAAGTACATGAGAGGCTATGGATCATTTAAAAGAAAGAGAGGATTAACCCTTTGTTACAATTGCAGAAGACCAGGACATCTTGCTAAGGAATGCCCTGGAAGAAGACCTAGATATCTTTGTTGTAAAGCTATGGACCATGAAGTGTTGGATTCCCTTAGAATGATTGATAAGATTGAAGGAATGAATCTGAACAAGGAAAACCCTAAGGAAGATCCAGAAATGGCAGAATCCCAGAAAGAATCAGGGAAAGTATTGTTACAAATGAAATAAACCTTGAATGACCACCGACATATCATATTATCATAGATCTTCAAAGAAAGAGAATGCATCAAACAAGAATAGGAGACTTCGACATTGACTGTGTTCTGGATGAAGAGACACAGGTGAATATCACAACAGAGATAACTTGGGAAGCTATAGGGAGGCCTGCTATGATTCCTTCATTAGGAGGAATAGGATTATTCAGAGGAAAATTGGTAAACCTATGTGGAAGGCTCACTCAGATACCTATGAATGCCAATGGAACTTCGACAGAAGAAGATTTTGAGATTATTAAATTTATTGAAGACAACGCCCCGTTTACCATGTTACTAGGAAATCCTTGAATTGATAGAAATCAAGCCAGACGGAAGGAAGAATAAGAAGTTTTGGAGTAGAAGAAACAAGAGTTAAAAGATTTTGTGACTAGAAGGATCACACACTTGATTGAAGAACAAGAGAACAGATCAAACCTATTTAACACCAAAGACCCATATGCCAAAGATGCAAGAACATTAGAAGACCCACAGAAAACAAAAGTACCTATCCCAGATAAAGAAGAGGTATTACCCATGAATCCTAGGAAAGAGTCTCAACAATGCGCAGTGACTATGTCAAACGAAGATAAGAATCAGAATGGAAAAAGGAATACCAAGACGAAGCTCACTGGAAAGAAGGCTAGAAAGATAAGTAAGAAGAGGGCTAATATTGAAAAGTTACAAAAAGTTCCAGAGGGAACTTCGCAGAAGGAAAAATTGCAAAATTGGAGCTTCGATAGGATATCAGAACAACGACACATGGCACTTCGCCATGGCGAAGAAATATAGTCGTTGGGGACATTATAACCGTTCGATTTCTGCCCCGGATGGGTAGAAAGGCATTTATGGCTCGACACCAGACCATTGGACCATGCCATAACAAACCGAACAGAGTTAATGAAGGCTTCATACCCGTTGCAAGAGACTTGTTGCCGAGTTACCTATTTATCCTATCATGCCATGCACCGAGAACACTTTTGCTAACCAAGAGTTTGAGCCCACAGACTAAGTGAATTGTATACAATGATCATTGCACTCTTGTTGTTTATTATAAGTGCAGTGTCTAAGTTAAATTGACCCCAATCTAATTAATCCTGAGCACGTATGTCCGAGGAACTCAACATAGTCGAAGAATTAGTGACAAAAGTACTCCTTGAACTTATGACTGAAAGAGTCATGTTGGAGAGACGACTATCCACAGGTGTACAAGCATCATCCATGAGAGGAATGCCAACCTCTCCGTCAACTGCTCGAGCCAGACCATCCCGACCATCAGATGAGAAGAAAACCAATCACAGGGATAATCTCGTGAATGCTAAATTGATTATGAGCATATTACCCACCTATCTACCACCTCTGAGTGGTGCAGTAAATCGAGACAGTGTGCCTAGAGACTTTGAGTAAGCCTTGGTCACTGCATACCTCTCGAAGGGGATACGCACAGTTTGCGCAGACCAAGAAAAGATTGTAGCGTTGAAGTTTAGTGACTTCAACCTTGGTGATAGGAAGGTCTACAACATGGTCACCCCACATAAGTACCTGACTAGAAAAAAGGGAAAGAATTTGAAGATTGTCCCTCAGTCATGGACTATGAACCTCATGTAGTCTGCACTACTCAACATCATGAAGATTCCTCACTTTGGAAGACACCAAGAGGTGAATGCATGTGTCAAGTTGCTGATGTCCTGCTACCATGGAAGATACTTTTGGTTAAACCACTGTATCACAGTGGATCCGACATTGATCAATCGGATCACAGGGCTAAGTATGAAAGGCCCTGACCCACAAGATTTCTATCCCGAAAAAAATATGGATCATGCTCTAGCTCAAAGAATCAAGGACACCTACGGTGATGTCAAGAAGGGCATGCGAGGCTACAAGGTAGCTTCTATCCAGAGTGACGTAGTGCACCTCACTTGTCAATTGATCGTAGGAAAGTTAGTACAAAAGAATTGACCCACCCAAGTCATTGGTTTTGTAGTTGACCTCGCAGGGAAGTGTGCAGAGGGCCTACAAATGAATTGGGTGCAATACCTGGTGAACCAATTAGAAATTAATTGTAGAGAAGCCCAGGATCAAGGGTATGGATTTCATTTTAGCTAGCTATTGATCCTGATCGCTTTCATTGCCTGGGAGATGCCGAAAGGTACGACCTTCTCGGACATCGATCCCTTTGAACCTTTGGTTGCAAAGTTCAGTACACTATGGTATTCCAGTGACATGAATAAGCAATGGTAGTCAAACGTTGTGTTTCACACATACTACAACCAGTTGAAGGTAGCCATCCAGTTTGAGCCTTGCATAGCTCTGAATACTTTACATAGGTTCTGACCTTTCATGAAGTTCAACGCTGATAGGAATTTCATTTATATGACAACGCGCACCGATGGACATAAGAAACAACTACAACCCTACTACAAACTAAGAGAGGAGGACTTGGAGGAGATCACTAAGGAATTGTCGATGGACCTCCTTATTCCAGCAGACCCTACGGAGATATCCGACATAGACAACCCATAAAATGCGTCGGATACACCCGGACCTAGCAAGATAAAGAAGACTGAAGAGGTCCAGGATTTAGACAATACATCCGTGAAGACTGCTTCCATCTCACCGGAGCAAGGGGGTGATGGCGAAGAGATAGATGACACAAAAGCTGAGCAAAAGAAAGGTGAGGTAACACCTCCTAGAGACGAGGAGGACCCCTCGAAGAAAAGGAAGGTTTCCCCTCTGAAGCCTTCTTCCGAGAATAATTCGAAAGAAACAATGAACAAGTTGCAGACTATCCTCACCCCTGATGACTTTGATTTCATCATAACAACCCTGAATGATGCTTCACTAGAGATAGAAGAAAAACAAAAGGCTAAGTAGGAGGTGATGCAAAATCAAATTGAGGTTTAGCTCCAAGGGGTGCAATAGTCCAGCCGCACAGTCTCCACTATGCCTTTGCCATTATGAACACCAGAATTGGGAGATGAGCCAGCTCAACTCCACCGAATAGCTAATACAGTCGAAGCTCACCTTTGACGAGCGCAAGAGGAAACAACGCAAGCCACCCAGGCTTTGACACAAGTACATGGAATACTTGTCAAACAACGCAGTGCTGCAGAACGGGAAAAACTTGCTCTCCAAGAAAACTGGAATGAAGAAAAAGCACAACTGTAGCAAGGCAAGGAACAATTGTTAGCAGAGAAACTTGCAGTAAAGGAAGCGGTCAACAGAGCACTTCACTCTGTGTTGGTTGTAGAAATAAAGGCAAAGGATCAAGTCACGAAGCAAGTAGATCAGCTCACAGAAGCCATTCAAAAACTCCAACAACGCATAGCATATTTAGAGCTACACACTGTGCCCGAGACCTAGTAGGATGTAAGGGACCAACGAGAAGCAACTGCCCGCATTGCAATTGATAGACTAAAAGATCTTGCCCTAGAATGCAAGTAGCTGAGTAACCACAATGCCCAAACATATGAGAACCTCACCGAGAATCTGGAATTGTATGCACTAGAGTCGTAGCTCTAGGAAGTGAAGCAACACGCAGACACCCTATAGGCGCAGCTGAAGGCCTTGTTGGCCATATAAAGAATGAATCTGTCTCAAGAGAAACACACCACCCAACAACATATATATATGATTCAAAGAAAAATTATGGAAGTCACTCAATGACTCCAACTAGTACAAGAGAAGACATGCCAATTGTTCACAAAGGTCGAGAGCCGAGGAACAGAGCTAGAACAGGTTGTCATCGCAATAGAACAACACCTAGGAGGGCCAATGAACGACGCAGTGATCCAGGAGTTCACCGAGCAAGAGGCCATAGCACAACAACAAGTCAAAGCAGCTTGAGCCAAGCTCAATGCATTTGAGGTAGAACTAGTCAGACCAGCATGACTCGGGATGAGTCACAAGTGAGTGTTGGGGGCCTGTTGGCCCTTGACCAAGTTTTGGGAGATTCTTGGTCATGATTGACCTATTTTGGAATTCAATAGCCTATCGAAGGAGGAGCACAAGATGGAGCAGAGATCAAGGGATCTCAACCCCATTTTGGGTCCTTTTTGGGTTTTTGGGATTATGTAAGGGGATTGGGATGTCGGCCCATGGGTTTACCCATGCTTAGGCCTATTTTGTAATGTATAAATAGATGTCTAGACAATGTAAGGAAGATAATCTATGTGATGTTAGGCCACTAGTCAGATGTAAATGTATGCTAAGTGCAAGTAGGGTCTGTAAGTGCTTTGTGCATGATTGTAAGAGACTTACAGAGCTAAGTGCAAGTGGGTCTACCAGACAGTGGAAGGCTTTGAGCTATAATGCAAGGAAGAAGGATATAGCGAGCTGTGCAGATATTTTGTCCCATGCGGAGAATGGTTTTGAGGCTTTGTGCATGTAACCTATTGAAGAAGCTAATAAAAAAGAAGAGTTGGTGGGCGTAGCCCCAGGGTGGGGGTGAACCACGTAAATACTGTGTTACTCCACTCTATGTGATGTTCTATTGTGTTTATATGTTATTTGCTCAGTGCTTTGAGATGATTAGATAAATCTACTTATGCTTAGTGCTAATGATATTTGAGAATGTTAGATCTGATCTGTATGAATATGCTTAGTGCTTAATCTGCTAGATTTGATTTATTTACCTATGCTAAGTGATTAAATACATTAGATCAATGTGAATGCCGCGAAGCTCTGTCTTATCAACGAAGTAGATATTGATTGCATATTGAGGAACTGACGGTGCTAAGTGCTATATTAAGTATCATAATCACATATCATGATCATGATATTTATTATCTAAGAAATGAAGTTAGAATTCTTTTACTAGGAGACTTTAATCCTATAATTGAAAATAAGCAAGATGCATTCCTTAGAAACGTATCCAATCCCAATCCTTTGTCGTTAGAAGAGGATCTTGATTTGTTGGGAATTTACAAAAGAACTTTTGAACATTTAGTTGAAAGCTTGTTTGGTACAGAAGTTATAATATTATGTAGTTGTCACGACCTAATAATTTGTATTAATGGTTTAAAGCAATGGTCAAATCCAAATCAAATCACTTGTATCCATGGTCGTGTCAATAATGTATTTGATTATGGTGTATCAAACATAATGTTAATGAGTGAAATTCATAATATTAATTTTAGAGGATCATGAGTGTGACTGAGATCATGTATCCTTAATTTTAATTGTAAACTTAGACCTTCACAAGAAGCTCAATAAAGATTGCCTTACTAGGGAAAAATCATGAGGCCATCCTAAGTAAAAGCAAAATAGATTTTTTTCTAAAGGATCCAACTAAGGGATTAAACCTTCCTATAAACAATTGTAATAATGAGAACTTATATCATAACTTTATAGTGAAACTCTAAGCCTATATGAACAAGTATTCTTGTTGGTGCATATGATGG
>JZKD02S0697155.1:32915-51596 GCA_000966675.3 Picea glauca | reverse complement strand
TTTTCATACTTTATGTATTGAACTGAAATAATGGATGAATGCATGGGTTTATATATATGTGTATCTATAAATGGCTTATGTGTGGAATGGTCATGATATGTGTATGCATTCATCTCCTTATGAACTTATGCTTCTGACTGATAGTATGTATGCCCCAGCTTAGTCCTTGAGGCTTCTTAGGACATAAGCTTGTAAAACGACCAATATAGGATATATCGTGTCAATCTGACCCTATCCATCTGAACAGGATACCTCTTTCAGAATCCTTGCTGTGGGACCGGGATTCCATGCCCAAGTCCTTAACCATTTCATGATAAAGTTCAGGAAGGATAGCGAGGAGATCTCTTCATTTGGAAGACGAGCAGATGGGTCTGTTCAATAGGACCCATATGGCCAACAATCAGTAACCCTTTTCTAAGATTAAGGGAGCTAAGTCGCTCTGGTTTCAGAACTTTGGAAGTCCAGGACATCGGAGTATTGTCAACCCAAATAGTCACAAACAAGCCAAAGGTGATTGAGAGTCATAGTTACATGCAAGGTTGACTGACGTTGGGAGATATCCCTAGTGGTTAGAAGAACCTATCTTACCGACTAAACCGGGATCCAAATCCCCATCGCAAAGTAGCACGAGCCACTGATCGAGAATGTTTAGAGGTCCCCTCAGCTGTTGGATCTACAACGAGAAGACTTTGACGAAGTTCTACTTCGGGAGAATAGTGATGCTATAGCATCAAACTCCCTGAACACCAAATTTGCAAAGGACAAGAAAGCTGTATATTTGGGGGAGATCGTTAGGATCCCTTCCTACTGTCTAATCATCTCGGAGGAGGGACTCGTGCATGGTACTTTGACGAAGTCCTGCTTTAGGAGAGTAGAGTGTCAGTGAAGCCAAAACCCCTGAAATCCAGAGCTGTGAAGTGACTAGGACCGTTGATTTGGGGATTGTTTGGGTTCTCTCCTAGCCGTCTGATCTACGATGAAGTCAATCCCCAAATTTCACCGATTCGGGAGAACAAATACGTTGTAACATCAAAACCCCCAAAGGCCAAAGCTATGAAGTAATGTGGACCATGGATATAAGGATCCTTCGTGACCCCTCCTGACCATTCGATCATGGGGATGTGTGTATAATGTCGAGAGTACGTGGGAGCCCACATGTCGAGTGACGACGTTTTCAGGGGCAGTGAGCCCATGGCATGGTAAAGGTACCCTTGAGTGGAAGTTATTAGTTGTAGATATCTGCGTTAACATGGACACCTCAGAATGATAGATCTATGCCGAGGTCAGCCCGATGCTAACCAAATTCAAGAGAAAAGAGGAGTTTGCATCGCAAAACTTTCGAAGGCCAAAGTCATGAAGTAACGTTAGCCATGGATCTATGGATCCACATGGCCATATCTCAACCATGGGATTTGGATGATGTTCGAAGGTTGTCAGAATGAAGTGACATGGCATAGTGACGTCACCCAGGGTGACATGGACCCAATATTGACGTACCACGTGTCACTCTGATTTGTACATATCACATACCCTATAGATCCATTGGGACGTGACACGTGTTAGGACGTGGTACGTGCCTGCCTAGTCGAAGTGGTTTCTGAAGTGACTAGAACTCTGGGACTCTGGGGCTTTAGGACTCCAGAGGGTTTGGGGTGTAGTATGGTAGAGAGACCAAAAGGCCTGAAGGTTGGATCCACGTGGAAAATTTACGGGACTTCAGAAGTTCAAAACTTTGGGTGGTCTCATGCATAGATAACAAAGAGGCGTGAAGCGACGAATTCATCCACAATTGATATATGAGAAAGAAATTAAGTCCAGTCATGGGATCAAATGGTGCATGGTCTTCAAATGTGGAGGAAGGAACTTAGAAACAACATGTGTGAGGTGGATTCACATGGGCACCATGTGGCCCTCAACCACTGAATGCTCGAAGAACTTTGGGAAGCCATAACTTGCAATCCAAAGCTCATATTTGAGATTGGTAGCAGTCATTAAAATTCTATGGGTGAGTATAAGAGGATAAAGACCTTGGATAGAGGATCTGAGATGTTAAGGAGAGTGAAATTTTGATGCCCCATCCATAGGAAAGTTACTTAGGGGTCGGGTGTGTTAAAAATTGGTATCAGAGCATGGTTACAACAATTGGCCTACTTGGGCTCATGGACGAGTCACTTAAAAACCATGTTTAAAGAACTCTTAAGGGTGACACCCTACCTTACCTATTTCCTAAAGAGTTTGGTTAAACTTTTACTGAAGAAAAGAATGGAAACTTTCTACTGTGTCTGTGTATTTAAGAAATATGAATAATGTGTTGTTCATGAACTAATAGACTCTTAGCTAACACCAAGTGTTTTTTCAGCACTCAAGCAGTCAGTAAATCGTGGGAAACTACAAACATAAAGGATGGTGATGAACCATGAATTGGGGGATGGCTCCCACAATAGAGGTGAAGAATCTGATGAGAGGAGGGTGGTGGAGACCCCTCTAGATCTGGCTGAAATTGTAAGGAGCCTCTTGGCCGAATTACAGAGATGCAAGGCCGACAATGAGAGATTGATAAAGGATCAAGAAAAACAAACGAAAATTAATGCAGACTTGTTGTATATATTATCCAATATACAGAGGCAGCTGCAACATGGACCTGCAACTAGTCATGTGGATAGATGAAATACAAAGAGAAGTCAAATTCCACCTGAGATACAAAAATGTGGTCCCATAAGTGGCCACACTAGGAGGAGTACCTCGAGGAAGGGCCAACTTGGAGGCAGGGGACACTCATCGGGAGAGTCCTCTGGAGAGAAAACTGGAAACTCTGAGGGATCTTCTAGTGGCAAAACTAGATCACATTCTTAAAGGAAAGGAAAGAAGCGAAAGCATTCCAAAAGTCACGATCCTAAAGAATTCAAGAAAGCCAAACAACCCTCTTTTGATGGAGAGATTGAAAAAGGGGAAGAAGTCGAAGCTTGGATGCTTGGTTTAAAGAAGTACTTCAGAGTCCATGACTACTTTGAAAACTTGAAGGCTTGAAAAACCATCTTCAACCTGAAAGGAAAGGCTTCCATTTGGTGGGAAGACCTTAGGAATGTGAAAGGAATCCATGAGAAGGACTTGTCATGGAAACAATTTAAGAAACACTTCAAGAATAAGAGTAGTTCATGATTCAAGAATAAGGGGTTTAAATCCTCAAGATCTAAGAACTATAGGAAGGGTTCTAGGATAAGCCTTCCTACCAGAAGTGTGTATCATAAAAATTACCCCTCCCATAGTGGAAATAAACCTTTTGGATCAACCCCAGGAAAGACTGATAACCCAAAGAGAGAACCCTTGAAATGTTAGGGTTGTATAGAAGAAAATTACTAAGGGATTTCCCACATAGACAACAAAATAGTAGGAGAGTATGCAACATCCAAGAAGCTACCAAATTCAATGATGTGGCTAGGATTATGCCATGGATTTATGCAGTCATGGATAATAAACAAGCTGACGACCAAGCTTCAGTGGTGGAGATGGAAGGTATGATTTCCAACCATTTGGTTTCTATTTTAATTGAACTTGGTTCTAATTTGATTTATGTAGCCCCTCAGACAATTGATAAGTGTAAATTTCAACCAGTTAGACATGTTAAGCCATGGTTGGTACAACTAGCCACTGAAACCAAAAGAAAAGTAGCAGAGGTCATACCATCTTTCCAATTCATTATGAATGGATTTCCCACCCAAGCGACCCTTAACATACTTCCCCTAGGATCTTATTACCCATTGATTGGTATGGACTGGTTAGCCACTTATAAAACCAAGTTGGACTATTACCATAAGACCTTAGAGTGTAAAAATGAAGAAGGGATAAAAATAACCCTCCAAGGGATTCATAAGCTTGTCTCAGTGAGACGAATATCAGCCCTTCAAATGAAAAAGTATTGCAGAAAGGGATGTTCTCTATATGTAATACATGTGTTGGAATCTGTTGAGGATGAAAAACCAAACCTAGAGGACCAACCCATATTAAAAGAGTATAGAGACGTGTTTCCAGAAGAGGTACTGAGTCTACCTCCGAGAAGAGACATTGAATTCTCGATAGAACTTGCACCAGGTGCAGTGCCAATGTCTAGGATGCCCTATAGGATGAGTACACCAGAGATAGTTGAGCTCAAGCTACAACTAAAGGAGATTATGGACAAAGGCTACATCCGGCCCAACGTGTCTCCATGGGGAGCACCAACCTTGTTTGTGAAAAAGAAAGATGGTACACTCTGATTGTGCATAGACTATAGACAACTCAACAAGACAACCATAAATAAAAAGTATCCCTTACCAAGAATAGATGACTTGTTCGACCAATTAAGGGATGCTTCCATTTTATCAAAGATTGACTTAAGTTTTGGATACCATCAAGTCAAAATCAAGGATGAAGAAATCCACGAAACAACCTTCAGGACAAGGTATGGTCACTATGAATTTGTGGTGGTACCATTTGGATTAACCAATGCTCCCGCCACTTTTATGTGCTTGATGGGTAATGTACTCAACACATTCCTAGAAAGATTTGTATTGGTTTTCATTGATGATATCATAATCTAATCCAAGAATAGAGAGGAGCATGAAGAACATCTTAGACTTGTACTTCATGTACTAAGAGAGCATCATCTCTACGCTAAGTTTAGGAAGTGTGACTTTTCCCAGAAGCAAGTCCATTACTCAGGCCATGTTATTTCTAAAGAAAGAGTGGCAGTAGACCCTAACAAGATTAGGTATATCATGGAATGGCATACCCCAAAGGATGTATCTGATATCAAATTCTTTATGGGCTTAGCAGGATACTATAGAAGGTTTATAAATGGATTTTCCAAGATTGGTTGTCCAATCATTGCCCTTTAGAAAAAGGGGGTTAAGTTCACTTGGACATCCAAATGTGAAGAAATATTTTAGAAACTAAAATACCTTCTGACCCATGCACCTGTGATGAAGATTGCAGACCTTGATAAGGACTTCATCATGTGTGCAGATTCTTGTAAGGAAGGACTCAGAGGAGTCCTTATGCAAGAAGGACATGTAATTTGCTACGAATCCAGAAAATTGAATGAGCATGAAATCAATTATGTGACCCATGATCTATAGTTGGATGCCATAGTGCATGCTTTAAAAATGTGGAGGCATTACCTCCTTGGTAGGATATTTGTACTTATGACTGACCATTGTGGGTTGAGGCACCTATTTGATCAACCAAACCTCAATGCTAGAAGAGCTAGGTGGATGGATCTCCTTAGTGAGTTTGATTTTGAAATCAAACACATCAAAGGAAAATAAAATAGGGTGGTCGATGCCCTTAACAAAAGTGTGAAAATGATTCACCTGGAAACGGTAAGCACCTGTGAAACATATGTCAGGGAAAGACTCAGGAATGCATAAGAAACAGATGCATTCTTCAAGACCGTGACCTCATACCTAAGGCAAGAGCCTATAGGGATAAAGTATGAAGGATATCATATGCTCAATGAAGGCCCACTGACATACATAAATAGATTGTATATCCCAAGTTGTGACAACTTGAAGAGGTTCATAATGGATGAACTGCACAAGAGACCATATACTGGTCATCCAGGTTATCAGAAAATGATTACGACCACTAGAAAACAATTCTATTGGCCTGGATTGAAAAAGGACATAGCTGATTATTTAGCTAAGTGTCTAGAATGCTAGCAAGTTAAGGAAGAACACCGACATCCAACAAGATTGTTACAACCCCTACCAATTCCAGAATGGAAATGGAAAACCATTTCCATGGATTTTATCACCGGATTACCAAAACCATCCAAGTAGAATGATGCCATCATGGTAGTGGTGGACAAATTGAGCAAGTCTACTCACTTCATTCCTATCAAGTCAACTTTCAAGTAAATATATATCGCCAACATCTTTATGAAGGAGATATTTAGACTGCATGGCATGCCTAGGGAGATTATATCTGACAGAGATACACAATTTACTTCAAGCTTCTGGAAGTACTTAATGGTTGGTTTTGAGACTAAATTATTGTTTAGCACAACCTATGACCCTCAAACTAATGAACATACAGAAAGAATAAACCATATATTAGAATACATGTTAAGGATGCATGTAATGCATCAACCTAAGAAGTGGGAAGACTACTCGCCATTGGTAGATTTTTCCTACAACAATGGTTATCAAGAGTCACTAAAGATGAGCCCTTTTGAAGCCTTCTATGGTAGACAATGCAAGATTCCAATCAATTGGAGTAATCCAGTGGATAGAATTATAGTTGGACCTGACCTGTTGAAAGAAATGGAACAACAAGTGATTTAGATAAAGAAAAAACAGAAAATTACTCAGGATAGATAGAAGAGTTACACCGATAGAAAGAGAACACCCAAAGAGTTCAAGACAAGAGACCATGTCTATCTCAGAGTTAGGCCCAGGAAGAGTTCCATGAGAATGGGAGCTTGTGCCAATCTAGCACCTCGATATTGTGGACCCTTTGAATTCTTAGATATAGTGGGACATGTAGCCTATAGGCTAGCACTCCCTCCCACAGTTAAGGCACATAATGTTTTCCATGTTTCATTATTGAAGAAATATGTACATGATTCTAATCATATAATTGACTGGTCTGTGATCCAGGTGGATCCAGAGGGATAAATCCTGCTAGAACCTCAATGCATACTAGACAGGAAGGAAACCTCACTCAAGAACCAAACCATTGCATAAGTCAAGGTGTAGTGGAAACACTTTGGCCCAGATGAAGCTACATGGGAAGTGGAGGATGCCATGAAATAAGCATATCCATTTTTGTTTACTTCTATATATATAGAGCATGTTGACAAATAGAACATCGAGGAAAATGTTCCTTTAAGGGGGAGGTAATTGTAACACCATGTTTCCCCCAGTTTTTAAATACAACTATATTGGCCAAGAGACTATGGAAAACTCAATATGTGTGAATTTTTGATTTGATGGACTTTAATATAAAAGGTCAATGAATGCAAATTTTGTTATTTACTAGAAAATGGATAAGTGGTGCATGAATGTTGGAAGGGGGGTGTGCTAAGAGAGACCAAAAATGCTATGAAAGAGATGGTGAAGGGGACCAGGAATGGTTGCTTTAACCTCCACCAAACAAGTACTTTGCTGGATTTAATTGCTCAGGACCAGAACACTCCTTTGACCCAGGAATGAATTACCAGTCAAGTTGGTAGGTGGGAACACCTCCTTAAGATTTAATTGGGGGATGGACAGGGCACCCATCTGTAAGGCTTTCAGACCTGACCACGAACTAGGGAATACGGGGGCCACACATAATCTTGCTGAGGAAGGAAAGAAAGGAAGGAATGGTGGGAAGAGGAAGACCTATGATGATCTAGGTGGATATCCGTGGCCACCCACCTTTTCCAACTGGCTCAAAATAGTTTTCTGGCAATTTTGGAAATTTACTATTTTTAGCAGTTTTAACTTTCGGGGCCATTTTGAGGGCCTAAATGAAGGTTTTTTGGGATCGATATTCTCAATCAAAGTCAAAGCCATGATTTATCCCCTAAAATTAATCTCCACGATGATACCTTTCCAACGGGCTATCATACACCTAAAATGGATACCGTATACAAAAGTTACGACCTTGGGAAGTTGATGTACTAACTTACCTAGATGGGGCCCACATGACTTTTGATGCTTCATCTCCCAGGGTTAGGTTTTTGGATGTCTAGGGTTTTTTGGAATTCTTGTTTATTGTAAAAAGGCCTTCATATCATCATTGTAATCATATAATTGCGAATGAGCACAACCGTCACATCTCTTCTTAGAGATAAGCTGCCACCATTCCAACAAGCTTGTTTCCCCTGCATTTTACAATTTTAGCTTATTTCCTTATTGAATAGAAAACTAGTTTTACTGTATCTCTATTATTTTGTGTTAAGCACCTATTACTAATCTATAGTCATTTCATTCTACTCATAAAATTTGGATCAACGGTATCATAGTAGTCTGATCCTTGTCGTCTTAATGCATGTCCCCAACGAGGTCAGAGTACAAAGAGTTGGGTCTCGAGCTTGTTTCTCTTGAGGACAAAATCTCTCGCACGCCCAAGCGAAATCTCACGCAGGAGAAAATAAATATGATGGGACATGAGATCCTTTCAATTTTTTGATTAAGGAAGACCTCACGCAACAAAGGAACGAGATGATGGATAGTTTAGCGCAAATCCTTCGGTGGCTACCAACAGGCGACACATCTTCTTCGAGCAGAGGCCTCGCCCCCTTCAAGGTACAAATAAACTTTGATATTCCTATATTTGAAGTTCAGATAGATGTAGATGTTGTAGACAAGTTTTTGAATCTACTAGAAGGGTATTTTTCTGTGCATAACTTTTCGAATAGAAAAAAGATTACTTTTGCGCTCCTCAAAGTCGTTCCACATGTCAAAGATTGGTGGGAAAATTTTTGTGAGAAAAAGGAAATAGAGGAAACCTAATTATTTATAGTCACGACCACCTAGGACTTCTTTAGGGATGCTATTAAGGAACAATACTACCTTGTCAAAATTTATGACGACTTGTAAACCAAATGGACCACATTGCGGCAAGAAAGAGACCAAACAGTGTCAGATTTCACAAATATCTTTCATTCCTTGTGCACCAAGATGGGTATCAAAGGTTCAGAGCAAAATATGGTGCTCAAGTATCGTGGTTTTCTACATAGATACATCTATACTGAAATGGAATTTCTAGACATCTCATCCTTGGGTGCGACTTACTGATATGCCGTCAAAATTGAGCAGAAGCTCAAACAAAAGATGCGACAATTTGGGCCTGGGAACCCCTCACAACAAAAGACAGGAAAGGGCAGCCTCAACACATAGAACAAAGGATAGAGAAAATATAGACAGTATTAGGACAACCAATCCAAGCCGCAAGAAAAGAAGGACACCGGAAAGACAAAGAAAGATACCAAGAAGTGGTGCGACTTCCATAAGAGCCCTTAGCATAACACTGCTGACTATCACTCAAAGAAGTCACTAGTGGCCGAAGTGAAAGCCTCTGAATAAGATGTGGGTTCAGACTTTGAGCCAGAACTAGAAAGGGGAAGATGGATCATTGACACGGAACCCAGTGCCACCATTTCTACCACTAAGCTCCATCCTGGTGAACTAGATGTGCAAGAAGAAGGAGAATGCCTCTTCCATTCATAGATGTGGGTAAAAGGCACCCCGCTGCACTTCATCTTTGATAGCAGTAGCCAAAAAAACCTCATCTCATTAGAGGTCATCAAGTGGTTGACCTTGCCAACAATGCCGCACCCAAAACCCTACACCATTAGATGGCTCCGCTAAGGAAGCAATCTTCGCGTCCGCCAACAGTGCCAACTGTCGTACGACATCAAGCCCTTCAAAGACGAGGTATTATGTGATGTTTCTCCTCTCAAAGTTTGTGATGTTCTTTTGGGCCAACCTTATTTATGGAAATGTCATGCTATATATGAGTCTAGGCCTCGTAGTGTTATTATTACTTTGAGCATGAAATTGTACAGGATACCCGAGGCAGTCCCACCTAGTGTTATTTCCTTAATCTCTTCTAAGAAATTTAGGAAGGTCATATCTCAGAATAAGTGAAAGATCACAACCACATCCAAGGTCTCTACGAATGACCTCTCCACACAATAGAATCAAGTAGATAAGGTCGTGGAAGAATACTCAGATATCTTCTCCTCACCTACTAGGGTACCTCTGCACTGCCAGGTCAAGAACCCCATCGATATGACCCCTAACGCACCATTTCCCAATGGGCTAGTCTATCATCACTTTTTGTTAGAGAATGAGGAGATCAAATGACATAACCAAGAAATGGTCCACAAGGGGCACATCTGTCCCAACTCATCACCTTGCGAGAGCCCAATCATGCTGGTATAGAAGAAATATGGAACCTGACAACTCTCCATTGATTACTAGGCTCTGAATAAAATCAAATTCAGAAACCGATACCCGATTCCCTGAATCGATGACCTCCTTGATCAACTAATAAGGCCAAATACTTCAGTAAGATTGATTTGAAGTCTAGCTACCACCAGGTCCCGATAGAACAAATAGATGTATGGAAAACCACCTTCAAGTCAAAGGAAGGCCTTTTTGAATGGTTGGTCATGCCCTTTGGTTTGACAAATTCTCCAACCACTTTCACGAGGGTGATGGACGATATCTTGTGACCATTCACCAATAATTTTGTAGTGGTGTATCTGGATGACATTCTCATTTACAACAAGACTTGGGCCAAACACTTGCAGCATATTCAACAGGTTCTGTACACCCTACGACAACACAAGATTTATGCCAACTTGGAAAAATTCTCCTTCGTCATGGACAGGGTCCATTAAATGGGCTACAAAATTGATCAGCATGGCGTACATGTGGATCCAACCAATATCCAAGTCATCCATGATTGGCTATCCCCAACCACACTCACTGAGATTCAGAGCTTCCTGGGCCTTACCAATTTCTACCGTAGGTTCGTGTTGGGAGTCTCCCATATTGTATGGGCCCTTAGCCAAATAAACAGGGGTGGTGGTAAGGAAAAAATTGCGTGGTGTTGGTCCCAACAACAAGTGTTCGATGATTTGAAGCAGTGCTTGCGCTCAGTCCCAATACTTTCACTGCCAGACCTACAACAACCCTTTGAGATCGAGATAGATTCTTCAGACTATGCAGTGGGCACCGTTCTCACTTAGCACGACCACCCCGTGGCCTATCATATTGAGACACTATTAGATGTTGTCCATAAGTACCCTACTTATGAAAAAGAAATTTACTCCATTGTGTAAGTCTACCGCCAGTGGAGACATTACATTCTTAGGAAGGAGACAATCATTCACATTGATCATAAGCCACTGCAGTTCATGCAGACACAAGGAAAATTGTAGAATGATTGCCATCAAAAGTGGTCCACATACTTGCAACAATTCCACCTCAAAATTAAGTATAAAACAGGAAGCACCAATTGTGTCACTGATTGCCTCAGTAGACCGCCAGTCATGACACTCACCACGATGCTAGACTCCTGTGGCCATGAGACCTCTAGATGGCCCCAACTCTATGAGACAGACCCAAACTTTGCCACCACCTACCAAATGTTGGGTGCAAACATAGTTGTCAATAATTTCCATCTTCAGGATGGGTTGTTGTGTTGTCTGGGCCATATCTGTGTTCCATCAAGTGAGCGAGCGAAGATGATCTGGGAAGCCCACCATATTCAGGTGGCAGGATACTTTGGCGTCGAAAAGACAGTGGCAATGCTACAGAAACATTTCTACTGGTCGAAACTTCGACAGGAGCTCAACAAATATATCAGGTCCTACACTGCCTACGTTATTGCAAAACCAACCACTAAGAAACATGGCATTTACATCCCTCTTCCTACTCCTAACAGGCCATGGGAATCCATCTCAATGGACTACATGTTGGGCCTCCCGTCCACCAAGTGGGGAAACAAATGTGTTTTTGTGGTTGTTGATCACTTTTCTAAGATGGCGATTCTGGTTGCCTGCAAGAAGAACATCACAGCCGAGGCCACTGCCATGCTCTTATTTGAATGAGTCTGGGTACATTTTGGAATCCCCAAAACCATTGTCTTAGATCAGGATAGTCGATTTCTCAACACATTCTGGTCTAGCCTCTGGTCATTGCTGGACACCAAGGTCACCAAATCCACGACCTTCCACCCCCAAACAGATGGAAAAACTGAAGTCGTAAATCAAATGATTGTGCATATCCTTTGCATGTATAATTCAAATATCCTTCCCTATGAGAGCCTTCCCTATGTCAAACATAGCTACAACTAAGCCCGGCATAGCTCAACCGGACACAACCCCTTTCAAATGGGATTGAGATTCCAACCATTGGGTCCTTTAGATGTTGCACTTCCCCTTGCGGTCACCTCGACCGGCTCATTTCCTGCTCCAACTGAAGCTGACAAAGCCACCCAATACATTGAGTGGATCCAACACATCCACGAATAGGTTCAAGATATCCTACATAATTCCAATGAAAAGTACAAGCAATGCCATGATCAACATCGGGTGCCACATAAGTTTTAGGTGGGCGATAAAGTTTGGTTGCACTTGCAGAAAGAATGCCTTACAGGACCCCATTGGAAGCTTCGCCCACTCTATTATGGGTCATACACCATCACCAAGGCCATGGGGGATAATTATTTTGAGCTCAGCATTGCTCCTTTCCTTGGCTTGCACCTAGTGTTCAACATGGATCTCCTTCACCCTTATTTCCCACCATTATTGGACACTTCATACGTAGTATAACAACTAACACCAACATAGCTCAACCCCAAATGCATACAATAGGAATCCAATGATCATATTGTGGACACACAGATCAATGGCACTCGACAACAAAGGATCCAACTTTATTGAGTCGTCAAAGCAGGGCAAATCCTGCACCAAGGCAAGTGGCTCACCCGGGGCCAAATTCATCAGAAATTTCCTCATCTGATCGGGGAAATAAACACAATGGATAAAATTGATTCCTAAGGAGGGAGGATTGATCCAATGGATATCAATGGCCACCCATCTTTTCCAACTGGCTCAAAATAGTTTTCTGGCAATTTTGGCAATTTACTATTTTTAGTAGTTTTAACTTCTGGGGCCATTTTGAGGGCCTAAATGAAGGTTTTTCAGGATAGAGCTTCTTAATGATATCCGAAGGCATGATTGAGCCCCAAAATGAATCTCCTTGATGATACATTTCCAATGGGCCATCATACGCCTAAAACAAAGATCGCATGAAAAAAGTTATGACCCCGAGAAGTTGATGTACTAACTTACCTAGATGGGGCCCACATGAATTTTGGCGCTTCATCTCCTAGGATTAGGTTTTTGGATGTCTAGGGTTTTTTGGAATTCCTATTTAATGTAGAAAGGCCTTCAGAGCCTCATTGTAATCATATTCTTGTGAATGAGCACAACCGTCACATCTCTTCTCAAAGATAAGCCGCCACCATTCCATCAAGCTTGTTTCTGCTGCATTTTATAGTTTCAACTTAGTTCCCTATTGAATAGAAAACTAGTTTTACTGTATCTATGTTATTTTGTGTTAAGAACCTGTTAATAATTTGTAGTTATTTCTTTCTTCTCATAAAATCTGGATCATTGGTATTAGAGCGGTCTTCTCCTTGTCATCTTAATGCATGTCCCCAACGAGGTCAGAGTAAAAAGAGTCGGGTCTCGAGCTTGTTTCTCTTGACTACAAAAGCTCTCACATGCCCAAGTGACTTCTCATGGCAGGACAAAAGAAAGATGATGGGATAGGATATCCTTTCAAACTGTTGATTGTGGAAGCCCTCACACAACAAAGGAACGAGATGATGGATAGTTTCACAGAAATCCTTCAACGACTACCAACAAGAAACACATCTTCTTAGAGCGGAGGAGCCACTCCCTTCAAGGTACAAATAAACTTTGATATTCCTATATTTGAAGTTCAGATAGACACAGATGTTGTAGACAAGTGGTTGAATCTACTAGAAGGGTATTTTTCTGTCCATAACTTTTCGAATAGAGAAAATATTACTTTTGTGCTCCTCAAAGTCATTCCCCATGTCAAAGATTGGTGGGAAACTTTCTCTGAGCAAAAGAAAACAAAGGAACCCTCATTATTTAAAATCAAGACCACCTAGGAATCCTTCAGGGATGCTATTAAGGAACAATACTACCTTGTCGAAAGTTATGATGACTTGTATACCAAATGGACCGCACTGTGGCAAGAAAGAGACCAAGTAGTGGCACATTTCACAAATATCTTTCATACCTTGCACACCAAGCTGGCTATCAAAGATTCAAAGAGAAATCTCTTGCTCAAGTATCGCGATGCTCTGCATAGATACATCAAGACCAAAATGTAATTTCTGGACATCTCATCCTTGGGCGTGGCCTACCGATATGTCATCAAAATCGAGCAGAAGCTCAAACAAAAGACATGACAATTTGGCCCTGGGAACCCCTCACAACAAAATTCAGGAAAGGGTGGCCCCAACCCATAGAACAAAGGACATAGAAAATATGGACAGTATTAGGACAACCAGTCCAAGCTGCAAGCAAAGAAGGACACTGGAAAGATAAAGAAAGATACCGGGAAGTGGTGCAACTTCCATAAGAGACCTTGGCATAACATTGCTGACTACTGCTCAAAGAAGTCGTTGTTGGCGGAAGTGAAATCCTTTGAATAAGATGCGGGTTCAGAATTTGAGATAGAACCAGAAAGGAGAAGATGGATCATTGACGTGGAACCAAGTGCCATTGTTGCTACCACAAAGCTCCAGCTTGGTGAACCAGACATTTCAGAAGAAGGAGAACACCTCTTCCATTCACATATGTGGGTAAAAGGTACCCCACTACATTTCATCATTGATATCGGTAGCTAGAAGAACCTCATATCATTAGAGGTCATCAAGCGGCTAGCCCTGTCGACAACGTTTCACCCACAACCCTACACCATTAGATGGCTCTGCCAAGGAAGCGATCTCCATGTCAACCAACAGTACTGACTGTCTTACGATATCAAGCACTTCAAAGATGAGGTATTGTGTGATGTTTCTCCTCTCGAAGTTTGTGATGTTTTTTGGGGCCAACCTTATTTATGGAAATGTCATGCTGTATATGAGTCTAGGCCTTGTAGTGTTATTATTAATTTAAACAGGAAATTGTACAGGATACTCGAGGTAGTCCCACCTAGTTCTATTTCCTTGATCTCTGCTAAGCAATGAAGGAAGGTCATCTCTCAGGATGGGAATTTTGTGTTCTTTCTGATTCGTTCTCAGAATAAGTGAAAGATCACATCCACATCCAACATCTATGTGGCTGACCTCTCCACATAGCAGAAGTAGGTAGATAAGGTCATGGAAGAATACTCAGATATCTTCTCCTCACCTACCAGGGTACCTCTGCACTACCAAGTCAAGCACCCCATCGATCTAACCCCCGGTGCATCATTTCCCAATGGGACAGTCTATCACCGCTCTCTGTTAGAGAATGAGGAGATCAAACGAAACATTCAAGATTTTCTCCACAAGGGGAAAAACTGTCCCAGATCATCACCTTACGGGAGCCCAATCATGCTGGTATAGAAAAAATATGGAACCTGGTGACTTTGCATTGATTATCGGGCTTTGAATAAAATCAAAGTTAGAAACTGGTACCCGATTCCCCAAATCAACGACCTCCTTGATCAAATCATGTGGGCCAAATACTTCAGTATGATTGATATGAATTTTGGCTACCACCAGGTCCTGATAGAACAGACAGATGTATGGAAACCACCTTCAATTCAAAGGAAGGCCTTTTTGAATGGTTGTTCATGCCCTTTGGTTCGACAAATGCTTCAAACACTTTGATGAGGATGATGGATGATATACTGTGACAATTCACCAATACTTTTGTAGTGGTGTATCTGGATGACATTCTCATTTACAACAAGACTTGGGCCGAACACTTGCATCATATTCAACAGGTTCTGCACACCCTGCGACAACACAAGCTATATGCCAACTTGGAAAAATGCTCCTTCGGCATGGACAGTGTCCATTACCTGGGCTACATAATTGATCAGCATGGCATACATGTGGATCTAGCCAAGATCCATGTCATCCATGAATGGCCAACCCCAACCACACTCACTGAGCTTTAGGGCTTCTTGGGCCTTGCCAATTTTTACCGCAGGTGTGTGTTGGTATTCTCCCATATTGCATGGGCCCTCAGCCAAATAACCAGAGGTGGTGGTAAGGAAAAATTTGCGTGGGGATGATCCCAACAATAAGTGTTCGATTATTTTAAAAAATGCTTATGCTCAACCCCAGTACTTTCACTACCAGACCTGCAACAACCCTTTGAGATCGAGACAGATTCTTGAGACTATGCGGTGGGCACCATTCTCACTCATCACGACCACCCCATGGCCTATCATAGTGAGACCCTATCAGATGTTGCCCATAAGTACCCTAATTACGACAAAGAAATGTACTCCATTGTGCGAGCCTGCCACTAATGGAGACATTACATTCTTGGGAAGGAGACAATCATTCACACTGATCATAAGCCACTGTAGTTCATGCAAACACAAGGAAAATTTCAGAATGTTCGCCATCAAAAGCGGTCCACATACTTGCAACAATTCCACCTCAACATCAAGTATAAAAAAGGAAGCACAAATTGCATCGTTGATTGCCTCAGCAGACCGCCAATCACGACACTCACCACGGTGCTAGACTCCTATGGGCATGAGAGCTCTAGATGGCCCCAACTCTATGAGACAGACCCAGACTTCGCCACCACCTACCAAATGTTGGGTGCAGTTGTCGATAATTTCCATCTTCAGGATGGGTTATTGTGTCATCTGGGCCATATCTGTGTTCCATCAAGCGAGTGAGTGAAGATGATTTGGGAATCCCACTACAATCAGATGGCATGACACTTTGGCATTGAAAAGACAGTGGCAATGCTACAGAAACATTTCTACTGGCTGAAACTTCGACAGGAGCTCAACAAATATATCAGGTCCTGCACTGCCTGCGCTATTGACAAATCGACCACTAAGAAACAAGGCTTGTACACCCCTCTTCCTACTCCTAACAGGCCATGGGAATCCATCTAAATGGGCTACATGTTGGGCCTCCCATCCACCAAGCGGGAAAATGACTGTGTTTTTGTGGTTGTTGATCGCTTTTCTAAGATGGTGATTCTGGTTTCCTGCAAGAAGAACATCATAGTTGAGGCCACTACCAAGCTCTTATTTGAATGAGTCTGGGTACATTTTGGAATCCCAAAAACCATTGTCTCATATCGGGACAGTTGATTTCTCAGCACATTATGGTCGAGCCTCTGGTCAACGGACACCAAGCTCACCAAATCCATGACATTCCACCCCTAGACAGATGGCCAAACTGAGTTCGTAAATTGAATGATTATGCATATAATTTGCACGTATAATTCTAAGCACCCTCTCACATGGGATGATATTCTTCCCTATGTCCAACATAGCTACAAACAAGCCCTGCTTAGTTCAACAGGCCACAACCCCTTTCAGCTGGGGTTGGGATTCCAACCATTGGGTCCCATAGATGTTGCACTTCCCCTTGTGGTCACCTTGACCGACTCATCTCCTGCTCCAACTAAAGCTGAGAAAGCCACCCGGTTCATTGAGTGGATCCAACACATCCGTTAACAGGTTCAGGATATCCTACAGAATTTCAATGACAAGTACAGGCAACGCCATGATCAACATTGGGTGCCACATAAGTTTCAGGTGGGCGACAAAGTTTGGTTGCACTTGCAGAAAGAACAGCTTACAAGACCCCATCGAAAGCTTCACCCAATCTGTTATGGGTCGTACACCATCACTAAGGCCATTGGGGATAATTCTTTTGAGCTCAACATTCCTCCTTTCCTTGGCCTATACCCAGTGTTCAATGTGGATGTCCTTCGCCCTTATTTCCCACCATTATTGGACACCTCAGACGTAGAAGAACAACTGAAACCAAAATATCTCAACTTTGACTACATACAACAGGCATCTGACGATCAGGTTGTGGACACACAGATCAAGGGCACTCGACAACAAATGATCCATCTTTATCAAGTCGTCAAAGTAGTGTAGCTCCTGCACCAAGGCAAGTGGCTCACCCGAGGCCAAATTCAGTAGAAACTTCCTCATCTGATGGGGGAAATCAACACAATGGAAAAAATTTCTTCCTAAGGTGGGAGGATTGATCTAGGTGGATATCAGTGGCCACCCACCTTTTCCAACTGTCTCAAAAATTTTTTCTCGCAATTTTGGCAATTTACTATTTTTAGTAGTTTTAGCTTTCGGAGCCATTTTGAGGGCCTAAATGAAGGTTGTTCATGATAAATATTCTTAATTATATCCAAAGGTATTATTGAGCCCCAAACATGAATCTCCTCAACGATACCTTTCGAATGGGCTATCATACGCATAAAATGAATATCGGATGCAAAAGTTACGACCCGGAGAAGTTGATGTACTAACTTACCCAGACGAGGCCCACATGAATGTTTTAGGATAAATCTATAAGTGTGGACACAAACCGATCTCCCTAGATCCACCTGGATCTAGAACAAAACAAGACAGAATATACTGCTTTCCCTAGATCTAACTATTGAATTAAATTGGAGGTGATAAGAAGATATGTACCTTGTAATCGCTTTCTTGGTCTCTGTTGTTCCTTGCTTCGCTCCAGCGCTCTTGTGCAGTCAAGATCAAAACAACACAAACCAACCAAAGTGAAAGCAAATAATATATCCAATAGCTAATCTATACATATGATCAAGGAGTTATGTAATAAAGTAGATCTAACTTTATGGGAAAGAAACATATCACTGTATCATATTAATTGAAAGAGAAACTTACAACCATTGCCTTGATGTCATAAGGTCCCTTCCTACTGTCCTTTGTTCCCCAAACACTTGTTTCTCCAAGGATTATGAGACCATATATCTGATAGCTACTCACAATCTATCTTGACAAAGCAAATCTCAAAGCCACTCTAATCAAGCTAATAATTCCAAGCCAAAGAACCCAAGCTAACAAAAGCTAACTTTCTCCATGAGAACTCCTCTCCTTTTATAAGCTGAAGAAGATAAGGTGAGGAGGTTAGGATGATCCC
>JZKD02S0697155.1:6669-20678 GCA_000966675.3 Picea glauca | reverse complement strand
GGGGGTTCGGGGGGGAAGCCCCCGAAGAAAAAATTTCCTTATAAAAGTATATTGTAATTTCATTGTAAATCTAGACCGTTCATTATAAGGTAATAGATCTAACGGTAGAGATTATGTTAGGGTTTTTTTTCCCTAGAAGGAAACCCTCTTTTATGAGGGAAATGTATTGCGGCTATCGTTGATGGTGAATATTGTATTCAGAGAGAAGAGACTGTGAGAGAAAGAAGAGGAAGTTACAATGGGTTTTTCTATAGGTTGTATCCCTTCATTTGCTGGATAATAATAAAGGAAGGACCTGGCAATTTCTCTCGTGGACGTAGCCCACACTAGGTGAACCACGTAAATCTGTGTCTCTCTTGTATTGTGTGTCTTCTATTTTTTTTTTCTGCATTTGTTTTATTTTATTGCTTCGCGGTCCTGTTTTTCTAACATCTGTGGTTGACCTCTCCACACAACATAAGAAAGTAGATAAGGTCGTGGAAGAATACTCAGATATCTTTTTCTCACCTACAGGGGTTCCTCTGTACTACTAGGTCAAGAACCCCATTGAGCTGACCCTTGATGCACTATTGGCCAATGGTCTAGTCTATCGCTACTATCTGTTAGAGAATGAGGAGATCAAACAACAAATCAAAGAACTTCTCCACAAGGGGCACATCCATCCCAACTCATCACCTTGCAAGAGCCCAATCGTGCTAGTACAAAAGAAAGATGGAACCTGGTTACTCTGCATTGATTACCAGGCTCTGAATAAAATCACATTCATAAACTAGTACCCGATTCCTCGAATCGACGACCTCCTTGATCAACTCATGGGGGCCAAATACTTCAGTAAGATTGATCTGAAGTCTGGCTACCACCAGGTCCCGATAAAATAGATAGTTGTATGGAAAATTGACTTCAAGTCAAAGGAAGGCCTTTTTGAATGGTTGTTCACGTCCTTTGGTTTGACAAATGCTCCAGCCACTTTCATGAGGATGATGGACGATATCCTTTGACCATTCACCAATACTTTTGTAGTGGTGTATCTGGATGACATTCTCATTTACAACAAGACTTGGGCCGAACACTTGCAACATATTCAACAGGTTCTGCACACTGTGCGGAAGCACAAGATATATGCTAACTTGGAAAAATTATCCTTCGTCATGGATAGGGTCCATTATCTTGGCTACATAATTGATCAACATGGCATACATCTGGATCCAGCCAAGATCCAAGTCATCCATGACTGGCTAGCCCCAACCACACTCACTAAGCTTCGAAGCTTCTTAGGCCTTGCCAATTTCTACTGTAGGTTTGTATTGGTATTCTCCATATTGCATGGGCCCTCAGCCAAATAACCAGAGGTGGCAGTAAGGAGAAATTTGCGTGGGGACGGTCCCAAAAACAAGTGTTCGACGATTTGAAGCAACGCTTGTGCTCAACACCAGTACTTTCACTACTAGACCTGTATCAACCCTTTGAGATTGAGACATATGCTTCAGAGTATGCGGTGGGTTCCATTCTCACTCAACATGACCACCCCGTGGCCTATCATAGTGAGACACTATCAGATGTTGTCCATAAGTATCCTACTTACGACAAAGAAATGTACTCCATTATGCAAGCCTACCACCAGTGGAGACATTACATTCTTGGAAAGGAGATAGTCATTCAAACTAATCATAAGCCACTACAATTCATGCAGACACATGGAAAATTGTAGAATGATCGCCATCAAAAGTGGTCCACATACTCGCAGCAATTCCACCTCAACATCAAATATAAAACATGAAGCACCAATCGCGTTGTTGATTGCCTCAACAGACCGCCATTCATGACACTCACCACAATGCTAGACTCCTATAACCATGAGACCTATGGATGGCCCCAACTCTATGAGATGGACCTAGACTTCGCCACCACCTACCAAATGTTGGGTGCAAACGTAGTTGTCGATAATTTCCATATTCAGGATGGGTTGTTTTGTCGTCTGGGCCATATCTGTGTTCCATCAAGTGAGTGAGTGAAGTTGATATGGGAATCCCACTACAGTCGGGTGGTAGGAAACTTTGGCGTCGAAAATACAGTGGTGATGCTATAGAAACATTTCTACTGGTCGAAACTTCGACCGAAGGTCAACAAATATATCAAGTCCTGCACTGCCTGCGCTATTGCCAAACTGACCACTAAGAAGCAGGGCCTGTACACCCCTCTTCCTACTCCTGATAGGCCATAGGAATCCATCTCAATGGACTACAAGTCAGACCTTTCATCCACCAAGCGAGGAAATGACTGTGTTTTTGTGGTTGTTGATCGCTTTTCTAAGATTGTGATTCTGGTTGCCTACAAGAAGAACATCACAGCTGAGGTCACTACCAAGATCTTCTTTGAACGAGTCTGGGTACATTTTGGAATCCAAAAAACCATTGTCTTAGATTGGGACAGTCGATTTCTCAGCACATTCTGGTCGAGCCTCTGGTCACTGCTGGATACCAAACTCACCAAATCCACGACCTTCCACCCCCAGACAGATGGCCAAACTGAGGTCATAAATCAAATGATTGTGCATATCCTTCGCATGTATAATTCAAACCACCCTCTCACATGGGATGAAAGCCTTCCCTATGTCCAACATAGCTACAACTTAGCCCTGCATAGCTCAACTAGCCACAACCCCTTTCAGGTGGGGTTGGGATTCCAACCATTGGGTCCCATAGATGTTTCACTTCCCCTTGCGGTCACCTCGACCGAATCATCTCCTGATCCAACTGAAGCTAAAAAAGCCACCTGGTTCATTGAGCATATCCAACACATCCACCAATAGGTTCAAGATATCCTACAGAAGTCCAATGACAAGTACAAGCAACACCATGATCAATTGGGTGCCACATAAGTTTCAGGTGGGTGACAAAGTTTGGTTGCACTTGCAGAAAGAACGCCTTATAGGACCCCATCAGAAGCTTCACCCACTCTATTATGGGTCGTACACCATCACCAAGGCTATGGGGGATAATTCTTTTGAGCTCAACTTTCCTCCTTTCCTTGGCCTACACCCAGTGTTCAACGTGGATCTCCTTCGCCCTTATTTCCCACCATTATTGGACACCTCAAACGTAGTAGAACAACTAGAACCAACAGAGCTCAACCCCGAATTCATACAAAAAGCATCCATCGATCATATTGTGGACACACAGATCAAGGGCACTTGACATCAAAGGATCCAACTTTATCAAGTCGTCAAAGCAGGGCAGCTCCCCCACCAAGGCAAGTTACTCACCGGGGGCCAAATTCAACAGAAATTTCCTCATTTGATGGGGGGACTCAAAGAAATGGATACCATTTATTCCTAAGGAGGGATGATTGATCCATGTGGATATTGATGTCCACCCATCTTTTCCAACTAGCTCAAAACAATTTTCTGGCAATTTTGGCAATTTACTGTTTTTAGCAGTTTTAACTTCTGGGGCCATTTTGAAGGTCTAAATGAAAGTTTTTCAGGATAGAGCTTCTCAATGATATATGAAGGAATGATTGAGCCCCAAAAATTAATCTCCTCAAATATACCTTTACAACGGGCTATCATACACCTAAAATGGAGATCGTATGCAAAAGTTACGACCCAAGGAAGTTGATGTACTAACTTACCCAGACGAGGCCCACATGACTTTTGGTGCTTCATCTCCTAGGGTTAGGTTTTTGGATGTCTAGGATTTTTTTCCATTCCTTTTTATTATAAAAATTCTTTCATAGCCTCATTGTAATAATCTTCTTGTGAATAAGCACAACCCTCACATCTCTTCTCATAGATAAGCCACCACCATTCCAACAAGCTTGTTTCCGCTGCATTTTACAGTTTCAACTTATTTCGTTATTGAATAGAAAACCCGTTTTACTGTATATTTTTTATTTTGTGTTAAGAACCTGTTAATAATCTGTAGTCATTTCATTCTTCTCATAAAATCTAGATCATGGGAAGAGTGCAGAGACAAGAGAATGAGCCTTCAGATTTCTTAACAGGTTCTTCATCGAAGTCTACAACGAGAAGACTTCGACGAAGTTCTGCTTCGGGAGAATAGTGATGATATAGCATCAAATTTCCTAAATGATGAAGTTACGAAGTATATGAAAGCCGTATATTTGGGGAAGATCGTTAGAATCCCCGCCTACCATCCGATCACCCTGAAGGAGGGACCCATGCACGATACTTCAACGAAGTCCTTCTTCGAGAGTAGAGTGGAAGTGAAGCCAAAACCCCCGAAGGCCAGAGCCACGAAGGGACCAGGGCCATTGATTTGGGGATCCTTCAAGTTCTCTCCTAGCCATCTGATCTATGATGAAGTCAACCTGATGTTGACCACTTCGGGAGAACAAAGACGTTGTAATGTCAAAACCCCTGAAGGCCGGAGCTACGAAGTAATGTGGACCGTGGATCTAAGGATCCTTTGGGACCCCTCCTAACCATTCAATCATGGGGACACATCTATCACATTGAGAGTACATGGGAGCCCATGTGTTGAGTGATGACGTTTCCAAGGGTGGTGACCCCGTGGCATGGTAAAGGTACCCTTGAGTGGAAGTTTCGAGCCATAGATCTTTGAGGTAACGTGGACACCTCAGACTGATAGATCTATGCTGAGGTCAGCCTGACACTGACCAACTTCAAGAGAAAAGAGGAGTTTTTATTGAAAAACTCCCAAAGGCTGAAGTCGTGAAGTAACGTTATCCGTGGATCTATGGAGCCACATGGCCAAATCTCAACCTTGGGATTTGGAGGATGTTAGAAGGCTATCAAACTGAAGTGACATGGTGTAGTGACATCACCTAGGGTGTCGTGGACCCAAGATTTACATGCCACGTGTCATCCGGATTTGCATGTATCACATACCCTATAGACCCATTGGGAAGTGACATGTGTCACCCCTGACCCTTCCACGTGTCATCCCATGGTACGTGCTTTCCTAGACGAAGTGGTTAGTGAAGTGACTGGGAGTCCAGAACTTTAGGAATCTAGAGGGTTTGGGGTGTAGTATGGTAGAGAGATCAAATGGACCGAAGTCCGGAGCCACATGGAAAACTTATGGGACTTCAGAAGTTTGAAACTTTGGGTGATCTCGTGCATAGATAACAAAGAGGCATGAAGTGCCAAATTCCTCCACAATTGATATATGAGAAAGATATTAAGTCCAGTCATGGGATCAGACGATGGATGGTCTTCCACCCTGGAGGAAGGAACTTAGAAAAAACACGTGCAAGGTGGATTCACGTGGGTTCCATGTGGCCCTCAACCAATGAACGCTTGAAGAACTTTGGGAAGCCATAACTTGCAATCCAAAACTCGGATTTGAGCTTGGTAGTAGTCATTAGAACGCTATGGGTGAGTAGAAGAGCATAAATACCTTGGACAAAGGATATGAGATGTTAAGGAGAGTGAAATTTTGATTCCCCATCCCTAGGAAAGTTACTCAGGGGTCGAGTGTGTTACACAGATGCATCAGTCTCAATCTCGAATGGTTGTTGCAGATAGATTAAGGAGAGTACTAGAGATGAGCACAAGTGATGCTTCAAATAATCAAATGCTAGTTGTTGTGCCTTCACCCATGTAAATTTTTCCCTACCACTGCCATTGGTCACTTGGCTGAGGGCCCATGCAATATGGGAGAATCCCAACATGAAGCGTCGATAGAAGTTGGCAAGTCCCAAGAAGCTTCAAAGCTCGGTTAGTGTGGCCGGGGTTGGCCAATCATGGATGAATTGGATCTTATTTGGATCCACATGTAACCCATTATCATCAACAATGTAGCCTAAGTATTGGACCATGTTCATGCCAAAGGAGCATTTTTCCAAGTTGGCATATAACTTGTGTTGCCATAGAGTGCTCAAAGCCTGTTGAATATGCTACAATTGCTTCTCCCAAGTTCTGATAAAGGTGAGGATGTAATCTAGTTATACCACCACAAAAATAGTTGGTGAAGAGTCTCAATACATCATCCATCAACCTCATGAAAGTGGTTCGTGTGTTTTTAAGCCAAATGGCATGACCATCCATTCAAAGAGACCTTATTTAGATTTGAAATTTGTCTTCCATACATCATTCGATTCGATGGGAACCTAGTGGTAGCTAGAATTTAGGTCAATCTTATTGAAGAACTTTTCCCCCTTGAGTTGGTCAAGAAGTTCATCAATTTAGGTAATTGGGTACTGGTTCCTGATTGTGATTTTATTTAATGCTCTGTAATCAATGCAGAGCCACCAGGTCTCGTCTTTCTTATGCACTAGTACAATCAGGCTTCCACAAAGGGAGGAGTTGGGTGTGATGTGCCCCTTTTGAACAAACTTTTGGATCTAACGCTTGATTTCATCATTTTCCATCAACGAGCGATGATAGACTGGTCCATTAGGTAGAGGTGCACCAGGGTTAGATAAATTGAATGCTTGACTTGGCAGTGCGTCGGTACCCCGGTGGGTGAGGAGAAGATGTCTTTGTACTCTTCCATGATCCTGTCCACTTGCCTCTGTTGCAAAGAGACGGTATGTGAAATGACCTTACTGCATTGCTTAGCAGAGATTAAAGAAATAGCGGTAGGTGATGCTACCTTTGGTATCCTGTACATTTGTCTACCCAAAGTAATAATAACACTGTAGGGTCTAGACTCATACACAACATGTCACTTCCAAAAATATGGTTGTCCTAAAAGAGCATCACAAACTTCAAGGGGAGTAATATCACACAATATGTCATCATTGAAGGACTCGATGACGTAGGGAAGATGACATTGTTGTCTGACATGGATATGTATTCCTTGGCAAAGCCAAACGATGGTGTAGGGTTGTGGGTGGGGTGTCATCAACATGTCCATTCACTTGACGAGCTCTACTACGATCAAGTTCTTATGATTTCCACTATCGACAATGAAATGAAGTAGAGTCCCCTTTACCCACATCTGTGAGTGAAAGAGGTGTTCCCCTTCCTTTGTTTCTTCTGGTTTGCTTGGCTGGACTTTGGTGGTAGAGACAATGGCGCTGGGTTCAATATCAATAATATACTTCTCTCCTTTTCAATTTTATTTAGATTTAGAATTTGCCTCTAACTCAGAAGCTTTCAACTCAACCACCAGTGACTGCTTGGAAAAACATTCTTTGGTGTTGTGCCAAGGGATTTTATGGTATTCACATCACTTTCACGTGCCCTTCTTTGACTTCTCATTACACTTCTTGTGTTGTGGCTTGGACTGGTTGTCCTGAGAGTGGCCATCTTTCCTCTGTCCCTTGTTTTGGGGTTGGGGTCACCTTTTCCTTGCTTTGACTATGAGGAGTTTGCAGATCCAAACTCTTGCCTTTTCTTCTTAAATTTATGCTTGATCTTAACATCATATCTATAAGCTGCATCTAATGATGTGATGTACAAACAATCCATTTTTGTTTGAATGTGTCTATGTAGAAAAAATACAATATTTGAGCACCAAATGTTGTTTAGAGTCTTTGATACCCAATTTGGTGCGTAGGGTATGGAAAATATTGGTGAAATTTGGTACTGTTTGGTCCCTTTCCTAACGCAGTGTGGTCCATCTTGTGTACTAGTCCTCGTAGCTTCCAACATGGTAGTATTGCTCTTTAATGGAATCCCTAAAGTAATACCATGTGGGGACAGCCACAAATATTTCATATTCCTCTATTTCCCTTTGCTAAGAGTAAGTATCCCACCAGTCCTTAACATGGGGGATGACCTTGAGGAGTGAAAAAGTAATATTTTCCCTGTCATAAAAGTTGTGGACCGAAAATTACCCTTCGAGCAGATTCAACCATTTATCTACAACATCTGCATATATCAGTCCTTCAAATAATGGAATATCAAAATTTAATTGTACCTTGAAGGGGGTTTCATCACTGCTTGATGAAGATGTGTCTCATGTAGGCAACTACCGAAGGATCTAAGCAAACTTGTGCTTCATTTCATTCTTTTTTCGCGTAAGGGATTCCTTGAGAAATTTTTTAAAAGGATCTACTACTCCATAATCTTTCTTTGTCCCCCATGGGTTTTTTTTGGGCTCGGTGCAACCGATCTTGCAAAGGATAGACTGGTTTGAGTCCCAAATTCTTGTACCTAGATCTTGTTGGGGACATGCACGAAGAAAAATAAATGAAGAGCAGACCACTCTGATACCACTGATCCAAATTTATGAGAGGAAAAAAATGAATAACAGACTGAATACAATAACACATAGATATGGATAACAACAACAAATATCCAGTGAACAATAACTTCTATTGAATAAATAAAATAGGCTGAAACTGTAAAACTGTAGAACCGAAAATAACTTGCTCGAATGATGGTAGTTATCTCTGAGAAGAGATGTGGTTGCTATGCACATCCGTTTGAGAAGAATGATTACAATGAGGCTCCATAGGCAATTTTTAACATTAATCATGAATTCCAAAATCCTATACATCCAAAAACCTAACCCTAGGAGATGAAACACCAAAAGTTATGTGGGCCCCGATGGGTAAGTTGGTACCTCAACTTCTCGGGGTCACAACTTTTTCATACGACCTCCATTTTAGGCGCGTGATAGCCTGTTGGAAAGGTATTCAAAAAATACACATTATACCATCAAACCCTGACTCCTTTTATAGTTTGACTATGGAAATCCAAAAAAACATTATTTAGGGATCCAAAATGGCCCTGGAAGTACATAACGATGTACTGACATGAAAACTTCCAAAATAAGCTAGTTGGATTAAGTGGGCGGCCACCAATCTCCACCTAGATGCTATTTAGGGCTTTATACATCCCCAAAATTGTAGAACCCACAATTAGAAAAAATTACAGAAGAATGTGCTAAACTAAAATCTATCAAGAGGAACCAGTTGGAATAGGTGGGTGGCCACTAATATCCACCTAGATAATCATTGTTGAATTTGCAAAGGCAACTAGTATAGTAGAAATTATCCACAAAGAGGAAATGGAAAAGGATTTACAAATACAAAAGGATGAAATGAATGAAGAATTCAAGAATAACATCCACATAACTGAGAATCTGCATAAATAATAACTATATGCCCTCAAGTTGGTGCATTATAAAGAGATAGAACAATTGAAAAACAATTATACACAAGAGTTGACCAACTTGCAGACATATCACATGGATGCCAACAAGTTCATTGAATAGTTGAAGAATAAAATTCAAGGGTTGGAACAAGATAAAGAGAGACTTGAGAAGACCCTAGAAGAAAGTTAAACATGAGCTCTCATCCTGGAAGCCTTGAAGGAAGAAGCCACAATTGTTAATGAAGAGCTAAAATTAGAGAAAAATAAATGTTTATGCATACTGACTGACATCCAAAGGAACATAGATGATTAGACAAGGCTTGAAGCTCAGATGGAAGAAATAAGAGACAAATATCAAAAGGTTCAATATTTCTTTGATAGAATTGTGGATTGGTAGAATGTATACACAAATCCACCAAATACCCTGCCACTCTACACCACTAGATAAAAGATAAAAGATCAAGTCTTGTTTGATACATGGAAGCCCTTGCTAGAAGACATCTGAAATATCTAGAAGATAGTGAAAAAGGAATACAAGAGGTTATGGAATGCTTCTAATGCGCTCCTAGAGAAATTCAGAATGGAAATCATGCCCAACATTGATGATGCAGCTCCAGGTGAACTGAAAATAACAAAAGTAGAAGAAAAGAGGGAATTTGGTATGGAGGATATTGAGCAGCTTATAGAAGTCAAAAAAGAGATATTGAATGACTACTTGATGAAGCAAATAAATCTAATCACATTGGCCAAAAATTTCATAAAGAAGATCGAGCGAGACTTAAAGTTAGAAGTCACAACCAAGATTTGTGATGACGAATTGGACCTAGAGAAAATGTAGTTAAATAAGTTGAAAAAGATTATGGAAGACTACGAACTATGGAAAGAATACATAGATCAAATGGAATTGCAAAGGGTCTCATGTTTGTCTCAATATTTTTTAATTGGTTCTTCTTATTTTGTCCACTCTCACTTATTAATTCGAATATATAATGTGAAAATATGAGTCTAAACTATCCTTTGACAACATGGCAGTTTCAGAATGTAAACACTCCCTCTTGTTCTATAAAATATAGAACTGCAAGTGAGAAAGGACTTTTGGTCTATTGTACATTAGTACAACATTTTTTATTGAATGAATGAATAGAGCAAGAGGCATATTGGAGATTTATGACTCAGATTTTTGTATTTAAGACTTTTCTTGTGCATATGTCTATTGTGTGAATGACACTGGAATCATTTGTATGCATTTATTCTTCACCCGGTTCTTGATATTTATGTTGTTATGGATTTCCTTATGAGCATATAAATAATTGTAAGGGTATAACATGAAATTGTTTGTTATTGTATCATTTCTCATTGTCATATTCACTTGTTACTTGCTTAAATGGACTCTTTCTTTTGCTAGTAACAACATCTCTTTTAATGTGTTCCTATTCTTTAGTTTGCTCCTTATTAGGATAGGTTAGATTAGTATAGAATGCATTTATAATAGTTTTAGACAATATTAGTTAGATCAAATTTCATATTTTAATTCATCTGAGAACATTTTGGTCTCATATTCATATTAGAAAATCTTTTAGAGTGGAAAACATGCCCACATACTAGTCGAAAATGCTACACCAAACGAGAGTAGGTCTAATTGGGACATGCCATTGAGTGTTCTCCCTTACCTACTTGACATTCCATTTGGACCCATCAATAATTATCTCAAGATGTGAGATCTCTCCCCCGGTGATTAGTTGGGGAGATCATAGGTTTGACTCTCTTAATCCCCTTGGGGCGAGGCTCCCTAATCAGGGCCAACGGTTTACCTCATTTACCATCTATGGATTATAGGGAAGTACTCAGAGGGTTTTCCACGAGGATTTCCTTGGAAAAAAACTATAATTATGAGCATGGAATTAAAGGTAAGAGAGTGATAATAATGAGGTATTATATTTTCTTAGTTTCCCATAAATTCCGAACAAAAGATTGCATCTTCTATTTTAAATAACAACATTAACAAATTTCACATTAAACAATAAAAAAATTAGTCCTTTTTTTGTAATTTAGATACTACTTGATTGATAATATAAAACAATATTACATAACTTATAGACTAGATACCAAACTCTATTAAGTTTAGTCCGATATAACAAAAAAATTCCATATGACTGTCTAAACTAACAAATCATGATATAACATTAGAGTAATAACAAGAGTTATCCATAGTACTTAGATGCCACGATATAATGTCAATATATAAATAACAAGAAATAACCCTATTACTTATGACAACCACAAGACTAAATTGTTCTATGATGTGGGGCAAAGGAGACACCCATTCAAAGATAAATAAGCAAAAACAACTAAGACTTGGCATTGACATTGTTGACATTCCCCTTTTGAGTGTGAGTCTACATAGATGTATATTGGTCGAGAAGTTGTTGCATTGGTCTACCCTTCTCGGTCCCACTCCTTAATGAACACTTTTATCCCCCATATTGTGTTTACCAAGGCTTCATTTTTTGGTCCATAAAGTTCAACTTATCTAATATTTCTTGATTCAAAGTTCCCTTTGTTATAAAAATAGGACCATGGAGAAATAAAATAAAACAAATGCAGAAACAAACACAAAAGATACACAATACAATAGAGACACAGATTTATGTGGTTCACCCAGTGTAGGCTACGTCCACCAGAGAAATTGCCAGGTCCTTCCTTTATTATTATCCAGCATATGAAGGGATACAACCTACAACAAACCCGCTGTAACTTCCTCTTCTTTCTCTCACAATATCCTATCTCAGAATACAATCTTCGCCATCAACCATAGCCACAATACATTTCCCTCATAAAAGAGGGTTGCCTTCTAGGGTAAAAAACCCTAACATAATCTCTACCGTTAGATCTGCGACCTTATAATGAACGGTCCAGATTTACAATGAAATTACAATATACATTTACAAGGCAATTTTTCCTTCAGGGGATTCACCCTCGAACCCCCATCAGGGGACGCTGTCCCTGAACCCCCGCTGGGGGCCTGCTTGCCCCCAGACCCCCCAGCCGGGGGGATAGCCACCCCCGGACCCCACAGAGGGGGTACCCTACCTCTGCACTCCCCCACGTGGAAGAGTGTACATACTTCTGGGGTGTAAATACTTCATGGGGTATAAACACGACTGAAAGTAAAAGACCTCTGAATCAGGAAGATAAGCAGGCTCCACAACCAACACCCTTCTCTTCAATTACCTGAGTAATAAAGGATTTGTTATGTCAATATAGTTCTACCATCCTAAAACATTTGGTATCTCTACTTCTGGAGAATCCTATATTTGAAATCTAGTTTAGTATCTCATCATCCACCTTCTCAAAAAATGCATTTCTCCTCTTCTCCCTAACCCTACTCTTGATTATCTCAACTTCATCCTTGGAATAGGTTGGAAACTATTTCTAGTAACACTATGCTACCTCCATGGCTTCCCTTTTGGATTGGGTTTCCCTATGGTACTCACTCTTGTCAATTTGGGTTCAACAAACTCAAGGCATGCCTCTTCTAGTAACGACAATCATACCTATGATAGGATTCCCTGGTTTCTATTCATATCCATGGAAAGATTACCTTATATTTGGTTTTCAAAGGAACTAATTAACTAAGTGCTTATGGAAATGGGTTCTTCAATCCCATTGTCATGATGAATCTAGCTCTTCTAACTTCATAATTCAGGAATAAATGTAAAGAAATCCGAGAACAATCCAATGAGAAGGATAAATAAACCCTTCCTAGGCCCTTCTAAAAGTAAACAATATACTTAAAGGTAATTAGGCCCCCATTGAACAATGCTTGATGAAATCGAGGCCCAACCCCAAAATGCATAAAAAACATAAAGACAACACAAGAAAGTCACCAAAATAAATGACCTCTCTTTCTTTCCCAAAGATCTACCAAGCTTCCCCTTCGGCTTTTAGACTATCTACATGGTGTTTTATAAACCGAGACTATTCATATTCACCATTTGTGAGGATATAATTGAATTCTCATGCAATGTGGTAACCAAATCTCTGGACAAGAGAGTCGATTTATAATGTATTGCCCACCTCTTCCTTCATTCTCACCCTAATTCTTCATAGGAATCTATTGCCACCATTCGATTGGATTGATAGGCATCATGTCTAATTAATGAGTGTGCCACTTACACTCAATACATGGGGGAATTAGTCCTTCTTTGAGCACCCAAGCAACCTAAATTACTTCCATCTTCAACATAGATTATTATGCCCAATTTATTCAAGAAATCCACTTAGTATGGAATAGTTCATACATCTACTATAAATTCATTTTCAAACCAAACAAATAGATTTCATCCATCAAGGAAAATCTCAAAGATTATACCCAAGGTTCAACGACTAAATTCATCATCTAGTTTGTAGCTCCTAACTCCTTATCTTATCAATACAAAACAACTAGGTGGTTTTCCACCTTACCATGCTGGGAAAATATTATTTTTGTAGGACCCCCCAAGTTGTGTGGGATCATAACAAGAGAAACAGTAATGACATAAAAAACAAGATATGAACCAATGATAGAGTCTCCACCTATTGGACTTGCCAAGAAAGCGAAACACCTCTAGCGGGGTTTAATAATTGCAATATTTCTCAGCTTCCTTCACCTGATCCAAATTACCATTCACATTTAATTTAACAACATTCTATTAGTATTTTGGCAACACTTCCTTACCTTTCATGTTTCTCTCATAAACCCATGGGCACCCCTTGTAATTATAGGCTCCATGAGGTTTTAAACCTCAACTTCATGCAAATTTCCTTATTTTTCTATTTTCTTATTTCCCAATTCTTTACCCACTTGGGTGGTAAGTTGTTGAACCCTAATATTGGCTCATTACCCCTTAATTGGGGCATATTATATTAGTAATTTTATTTTATTTATGTTGGCTTTAGGCCATTAGTTGTAATTATACCTCCTAGTCTCCTATATATA
>JZKD02S0697100.1:0-15229 GCA_000966675.3 Picea glauca | reverse complement strand
AATCACAATAATGCAGGGAAGAAAGCAATAGACCATTCAACATCATTCACACATATGAGATACACAGAGACAGATATTTCCTGAGGAAACCCATAAAGGGTAAAAGCCTCTTCTTTATATGATAAGTAATCTATACATTCTTTACATTATCATACATATGAGCTCCAACTCAAAACGAGGCTACAACCTCTATTTTGCAAGCTACAACTTGTTGAGAGCACCAACTCTTTGTTTTCTCTAGCACCTACTAGAAGGAAGCACCAACTCCCTGGTTTCTCTAGCACCCACTAGAAGGAAGCACCAACTCCCTAATTGTTCCAGCACCAACTGGATGGAAGCACCAACTTCCAGTCACATAGGCACCAGCCTGTATAACAGAGAACACCAGTTCTCCCTTGCACCACCCTGCCACCCTGGTTTCTCTGGTTGCAACCAGATGGAAGCTACAAATCCCTTTGTTCAAGCACCCACTTGAACCTCTGAGGACAACAGTCCTCCCTAGCACCTCCCTACCACCCTCAAATATAAATTTTGCTAATGAAACTTATCACAGTGATACATTTTTTATCATTGGCTTACCAGACTTATCATTGTTCTGTTATGTTGCTCTGCTCTCTTGTATCAATGTCTCGTTGTCTGCATCTTCTTGGGATTTTCGATCTTCTGGTTTTCTCTACACGAGCACCTCAGCCTCCTTTAGTGTCTTACTATCTTGCTCCACACATGCCTTTCTCTTTCTGTGTTTCTGCCTTTTACGCTCTATGCATCATGTCCATTCAATGCTCCATTCCTCTTCTCTGTATTTCAGTTGTTGCACACTCCTCCTTCTACACTCCTGAATCCATCTCAACAATAGCCCCCGCCATCTCTTCTCTATTATGCATACTTATAGTCTCTGTGCACCTTGTGCATGCTATCCCACCATGCTTATGTATGCTCTCTCATGTCGAGTACTCTACCTATTCATCATGGCAACTCTTCCACTTCTCTGGCAATTAGATCCATCTGTCAATTGCCTCTACGAACATTCTTCATTCCACTGGCAGATTCCTAGAGACTCTTCAGCTCCTCTGGCAATCACACAGAAGTCTCTTCAAGTCCTCTGACAGAAACCATCAGTGGTGTCTAGCAGTTACACTGTGAACCTCCAAAAACCGCTTCAGCAACTGAATCACCATTGATTGATTAACTATGAAGAGCAACAGTAGCCCTTCGATCATACTTAAATTCACCTGCACCGTTGGATGGAGTTCGTAGGGTCTTGTGTTTAATTCATATACCCACTGGCTGTGACCGAGCTCTAAACAGATTTTTAACTTCCTGATCTCGCATCTCGGCATTCTTATGATAGAAGATCTCGACACTCCAAGTCGCGATCGTCGAGACTCCGAGATGGAGCTTAGCACCGCTAGCTTCTTCCCCTCAACGTGACCACCAGCTATGACCACAGACTGCGCCAAAAGGCGCTTCATATTTCGCGAACTTATAAACTTCATCGAGCCTGATCAACGGTCGAGATCTCCGATGATCCGACGGTCCAGATATCATTGCGATCTTGTATATCGTGATTCCTGTGATGAAGATTATTGATGCTCCAAGTCGCGATCATCGAGACTCTGAGGTGGAGCTTAACTCTGCTAGCTTCTTCCCTTCACATGACCGCCGACAGTGACCACAAGCTGCGCCAAAAGGTGCTTTGTGTTTCGCGAACTTATGAATCTTCATCGAGCCTGATCAATGGTCGAGATCTCTAATGATCCGATGGTCCAGATCTCATCGTGATCTTGCATATCACGATTCCTGTGATGAAGGGTCTTGATGCTCCAAGTCGCGAGCGTCGAGACTCCGAGATGGAGCTTAACACTGCTAGCTCCTTCCTCTATCTTCCGCAGATGTAACCATTGGCTGTGACCACAACCTTATTCAAAAACGCTTTTCACACTTTCACATCTCGGGTATTTTGTGATGAGTCCTCTCGACTCTCCATGTCACGAACTCTGAAATAGAGCTGGGCTTCTCTAGCTTTTCTCTCTATCTCTCGACAATGTGACCACGAAATATGACCACTCGCCAATCAAACGAGCACTTCGCTCCTTTGACTTTCCAGTCAGCAAAACGATGATTCGACATGTGTCCTATGGATCCAACGGTCTAGATCTTTATCAAGATTTCGCCACTTCACAAGCCTTCTTCATGCCTGATCAACGGTCCACAATCCTTGGTGATCTGACGGTCCAGATCTTTTCGTGATCTCGCATATCGTGATTTTGAACCTCTTTCCTTTGGATTTCCCAATCTGTGAAACTCCGAAACAAAACCTTTTTCGTTCACCACATGTCCTTCTTGAATCAATTGTCAAGATTGTTATCGCGATTTCGCATATCGCGAGTTTGAACCTCTTTCCTTTGGATTTCCCAATCTATGAAACTCCGAAACAAAACCTTTGTCGTTCTTTGACTGTTTTCTTCCTTCTGAGCTTACACTGTTGATCTTGCCATTATCTCTATGCTCCTAATCGTGTTGATCTTCGCCATCAATGACAAACACGCATACACTTGCACTCTGCACTATCTCTTCTGAGCTTACGTTGTCCCTGTTTTTCCATCGCTACATACTCTGATCTTGCCATCAATGACAAGCATACCAACAGTTAAGATCAGTCAATTCAGATCCATTCACAATCCTTCTCATGTGATGCTCAAAGGCGTAATCATTTGTCTCTTATTATGACAAGAGAGAATCTTTGCTCATTTACCCTTTCATCTAATTATATTGGTACTTCCTGAGAAAATGGAATACATTCCCCTCAGGCTATTATTTGGAACAAAAATTTCATGACTCCCTAGAATGGAGTCAACTATGCCTCCATAGTATTCATTTAATCTGGACAAGAGAAATACTTGCTTCACGTTTCACTCATCAGGGCAATCATATTGGGCCTCTAGTATACTTATACTCTTACATCATACATGTGCATTACTTGCACGTTTAATATCATYCATACCTTACCGRTATTAATATCAGGCTTCCTATTATGAAGCTTCACAATGCATTAAACTCATGCACTCAAGTACAATTGAACACAGCTAAGTATTCATCATACTAGTTCATGCCTTCTCCTCACGTGACCACAGGCGGTGACCACGATCTGAACTAAAAGGCACTTCGCATTTCGCAATTTCGAGATTCCCGTTGCAAGGAACTCTGGTTCCTCGATCCCCGAAATCCGAAAACCCGAAAGATCGAGGCTAAGTTTTTCTCGGCTCTTTTATTCACATGACCCTTCGCTCGAAACCTGGGGTCTACTCCTAGACACGCGTCAGGATCTTGTGTTTCGGCGAATCCACGGACAATGCTCCACCGTTTTCCAAACTTATGATCTACGAGGGTCCAACAACCTGGATCCCACGGTCCAGATCTCTCTGCCAATCAACGGTCCATATCAAATCTCGGCTTTCCACCTTTCGGGATTCTGGTGGAGTCTTCACCTCCTAACTCCCAATTTCGAATCCCCAAAATGTGTATGCGTCAGATCAACGATCCACCACCTATCTCGATCCAACGGCTCAGGTTGGATGTTGGGATTTCATGACATGTGAGTTCTCAAAACTCTGCCCGTTGACTTCTAAACCTCTGACTCCCGAAGATCCGATTAAACTGAATCTACGGTTCAGGTCATCCGCTAACCAATGGCCCTAATTGAATCAATGATTTACCTTGCACAACTTTGGGAAAGTCTTCGCTTCTATTTTCCCAATAGTCGAAACCTCGAAGCTCTAGATCAACGACTCTCGTTGATTCCAATCTAACGGATACTATTCCTCCTGATTTTGTGAGTGATGAGAGGTTATCATCGTTATCTTCTCCGCTAATATACTAGATCTAACGGTTCACAGAATTTCGGTATTCCTCCCTCCGAGAATTCCATCGTCCGTTCAGATTTTCAATGACTTTCAGCCACAAACTTGGCATCAACTCTTCTGGAATCAACCTCCGTGTTCAACCTTCGGAGCTTTCAAATTTTAACACAAGCTTGTTTCTATATGCACTCCTTGTGCTCTATATGCACACTCGACATACGAAATTTCCCCGCTATCTTTTCTGAGCTTTTAAGTTACTTACAGGACTAATCTCATNTAGTATACTTATACTCTTACATCATACATGTGCATTACTTGCACGTTTAATATCATCCATACCTTACCGGTATTAATATCAGGCTTCCTATTATGAAGCTTCACAATGCATTAAAATCATGCACTCAAGTACAATTGAACACAGCTAAGTATTCATCATACTAGTTCACGCCTTCTCCTCACGTGATCACAGGCGGTGACCACGATCTGAACTAAAAGGCACTTCGCATTTCGCAATTTCGAGATTCCCGTTGCAAGGAACTCTGGTTCCTCGATCCCCGAAATCCGAAAACCCGAAAGATCAAGGCTAAGTTTTTCTCGGCTCTTTTATTCACATGACCCTTCGCTCGAAACCTGGGGTCTACTCCTAGACACGCATCAGGATCTTGTATTTCGGCGAATCCACGGACAATGCTCCACCGTTTCCCAAACTTATGATCCACGAGGGTCCGACAACCTGGATCCCATGGTCCAGATCTCTCTGCCAATCAACGGTCCATATCAAATCTCGGCTTTCCACCTTTCGGGATTCTGGTGGAGTCTTCACCTCCTAAATCCCGATTTCGAATCCCCAAAATGTGTATGTGTCAGATCAATGATCCACCGTCTATCTCGATCCAACAGCTCAAGTTGGATGTCGGGATTTCATGACATGCGAGTTCTCAAAACTCTGTCCGTTGACTTCTAAACCTCTGACTCTCGAAGATCCGATTACACCGAATCTACGGTTCAGGTCATCTGCTAACCAACGGCCCTAATTGAATCAATGATTTACCTTTCACGACTTTGGGAAAGTCTTCGCTTCTATTTTCCCAATAGTCGAAACCTCGAAGCTCTAGATCAACGACTCTCGTTGATTCCAATCTAACGGATACTATTCCTCCTGATTTTGTGAGTGATGAGAGGTTATCATCCTTATCTTCTCCACTGATCTACTAGATCTAACGGTTCACAGAATTTCGGTATTCCTCCCTCCGAGAATTCCATCGTCCGTTCAGATTTTCAATGACTTTCAGCCACGAACTTGGCATCAACTCTTCTGGAATCAACCTCTGTGTTCAACCTCCGGAGCTTTCAAACTTTAACACAATCTTGTTTCTATATGCACTCCTTGTGATCTATATGCACACTCGACATACGAAATTTACCCGCTATCTTTTCTGAGATTTTAAGTTACTTACAGGACTAATCTCATAGTCATAACTCATACGGATGTTACCCTCTCTTTATGGGAACAACCAACAAGGGTCACTCTTGGGAATTAGMAACAGTCCCAAAGGACTCCTCTTAATCTTGTTTAAACARATTATCCTTGTTRTCGATTCTAACCATTATAGGTCAGGTAATCTGACCCTACATATTTTCATCAGTCCTCTCAATCGTGAGGAGTTATATGCYCAGGGTTTAGTCTTTTAATAATGCAGTAATTATAAATTTCTAAGGATCCTACTAGTCCTTACCAGATTTCCTAAATCATGAAGGAGTTCTTCATGAGGATCTTAATTCTTACCTAACCAGTCATCTCAATTGCAAGAGACTCTACCTACTTTAGTAGGTAGCCATCGTCACACTATAACAGAACAACTCAGTTCATGTCCCTTTTCTGGCTCGTGCAGCTTCATAGCACAATTTATTCCACCTCTGTTATTCACACTCAGGTCTTATCAGTAATATTGATCAGTGCATCCCTACTCCTATAAGAGTAGTTATCATTTTGACAAAGGAACAATATAATTCCTTTGTTGGAACTCCATAGAAATTCTCAAATTACAGTTTCATTATGCAGTCCTTCTCCTTAAAGAGAAAATGCAGATAACAATATCTCCTTACGCGACTCGTACATGAGCCCAAGCAGGCCAAGTGTTGTAACCATGCTCTAATACCAATTTGTCACATCCCCACTATGGAAAAAATAAAATTTTCACTCTTCCTCAAGGGATAGAATCCCCAGATTCCTACAGGGGCCTAGCGCAAGCTAGCTCTTCACTTATCCACCTCCATGTGATCGTTGGTTATGACCACAAGCCAAGCCAAGAGGCGCCTTTCACATTTCACGACTCAACGATGCAAGAGAGTCAAGTCTTTCGACTCTTCAAACCCCAAAACCCAAAATCTTACCTTCGATGAGATCGACGGCTGCGAATATCCCCCTGATTCGACGGTCCTAGCCGTATCGAGATTTCAGTAACCGGGAGCTCTAAATGCAGCGACCCAAACCACTGGTATCTCCATTCCCTGAACTCCGATACGCAATTTCTTGTACGAGATCCAACGATCCTCGATGATTTGGATCCAACGGTCCAGATCTTTTCGGAGTTTCGTGAACCGGGAGTTCACGATGCAGCGACTCCAAATCTCTTGTCACTCCAATCCTCGAATTCTGATATGGGAATTCGTGTATGAGATCAATGACCCTCGTTGATCTGGATCTGATGGTCACTATCCCTCCTGAGCTTAAGGGTGTTGAAAGACACTCAGTCTTAATCTCTCGTCGGGGTTTCGTATACCGGGATTTCGCAACTTACGAAGACAAAAGGGGTCTTGTCCTCTGGTTTCCCAGATGTCGAAACGTCGAAAGTTATTCACACTAAACTGGCTCATCCACAAAGTGCGTCGAGGTTTCGTATACCGGGATTTCGCAACTTGCGAAGATGAGGAGTCTTGTCCTCTGGTTTCTCGGATGTCGAAACGCCGAAAATTATTCACACTAAACTAGCTCATACACAGAGCGCATCAGTGTTTCCTATACCGGGATTTCACGACTTGCGAAGATGAGGGGTCTTGTCCTCTGGTTTCCTAGATGCCGAAACACCGAAATTTATTCACACTAAACCGATGGTCCAGATCACTCATGGATCAACGACCACGATCATGTCACGATTTTGCGAATTGTGAGTTCGTACGGTCTTACCCTTTGACCACTCCAAGTCGCGAGTTAGCGAAATGCTACCCAACTACCACGTGTCCTGTGCTGATGGACGGTTCTGAATACTTCGGGACTTTCAGAACTTCGTCAAGTCCACTCTCCTGACTATGCAAGGGTTAAATTGACGATCAATAGAGCTCCGAAAGATCCTTGGATCTATGGTCCTGGATCCCATCGCTACTTGCGAAGGCTGAAGGGGTCGAGGTATTAACGCCTTCGTTCCTTCCTCCAATCTAACGGTCGTGACAGACCTTAGATCCTCCGAAAGGATCTCGTCCGTTCATCTAGCAAACGAAAGGGTACTCTCTTTCGGTATTTGAAACTCGCTATCCTTCCTGAGCTTCGTCAGCTATGGAGGACTTGAGAGCTTTTGCACTCTTTCTCCTGGACTTGACTCTTAGAAGATTCTTCAACACAACTATTGTGCTCCTTCATCAAGGGTTATGGGGTTCTATTTGATCACAGAGAGCCTATGCATATCTACACTACCTCTCATGAGCTTAACAAACGCCGTCCTCTAAGGGACTCAGAACGACTAGGTGAGTAAACTATTGTACATGCAACTACGCCTAAGGTCATCGAGCTCACAGTTCATAGCTCTAGCTTAAGACACTACAAAAATCAAGAGTTTATGAGAACAAGTCATGTCTGAACCATATAATTCCTTACTTACCTAATTATACAACCACGTAGAAATAAAAGGGATACAGTATATCCAATAAGCATTCATTCACATTCCTGACGGCATACGCAGTATAACCAATTCATACACAGTTACAGCTAAATTACATAGGGTAAGAAATATCTTATCTATTGCAGGTTGTCGCCAACCAACTAACTATGTGTGTTCGTCCTTCCACCCAACCATAGGCACAGAGGCATTCATTCTTAGCACTCTGGCCACCCCAGTGCCAAGCCATGATAACACCAGGGAATTCTCACACTTCTCAAGGGTTCTTCCTCTGTTTCCACTTATGTTCTCTGTAACTCAGAGATTTCTCTCTCAGTTATGGCCTCGGCGAGGTTTCTTAGATGCTTTTCGGCATCAAGCTCACGATCTTCAATTTGTGACTCACTGGAGAGCTCTGTGCATCTCCCTTGCGAGCTTACGCTCTTTTTTTCTGGTGTCTCCTCTCCCGTGTGTATCCCTCTTACCTTGGAAGGTTTGTCGACCTATCCTATTCCTTATGTCAGAAGGAAGCTCAGGTCTGCAGGTCCCTACGGTACTTCGGGCTGACAGCCCATGTTTCCATTCATGAGGGTGGTTGATAATACAACCACCGGTCCTTTCTCCATTAACTGATTTCTCTCCTTGGGATCTGAAGGAGGTTGTCATCCTCATCAAGGGAAATTTGGGGTTATTTTTCATAATGAACCCTCTCTTATAGTTTTCACATTCTTCCTCTAGTGATATCATGGCCAGTACTTTCAAGGCTTCACCCCCATAGTCAGTTATTTGGCAACTTAGTCAATAATACATTTACATTGTCCTCATGCCTTAGCATGGTAGTTCCTATTTTATGATTAATTACAAATTGGGGGAAACAGGGTGTTACAAAGGCTACTTGGACGGGAATACGTGGTTCTCCGCTATCTGAATCAAATGTGATCAACTGCATGTCACCTGGGTCGACTTCCCCCAAGGAAAAAAGAAAGGATTTTCGTTGTGATGGAAAGGTTTGGAGGACCTCCAACACAGACATGGCTGCAGGAGACTGGGCTAAGTCATCAACCAAACTATAATTAGGAGAAAATCTAGCATGAGGGTTATGAACATTCCGTCGTAAAGGCATGCATGGTATGCGTGGAATCAGTTCCACGTTAGGACGTGGAATCAGTTCCACGTTAGGACGTGGAATCATCAATGGTTGTCCTACAGTAGCTGGAAGTGTTTCTGAGGTGGTTGGGGTAGATTCAGGAGGCATACTGTATTGACGGTTGCGGGTTTACAAAAGAATTTCTTCGTTGGTGAGGAGGACACTACAATCAACCGAATTCTTGGGTTGAGTGGCACCCGGGTTTGGGTATTTCCCCACTTGTGGTGGGGTAGGGTTGATCACTTGTTGGGAGTTCATCACACCTTGGTATGGAATGGGGTTTTTCAAAACAGCCGGAGGTGGTGGTTGCAAATACTATTGTGGGGCCTACTGAGGGGCAGGTGGTGCCGGAGGGCTCTGTGAGTTCATGGATGCTCTGATCCGTTGGAGATCAAGAGTTTGGGGGCAATGATGAGTATAATGTCCATAATCACCACATATAGTGCAAGGGAAGGTAGTCTGAAGATTTTTGTTCTTCCCTTGTCTTGGTTGATTGTTTTTGGTGCCCCCTTGGGGGTCTTGGTATTGGTTGCCCCCAGCGGGATGGTTGTGGGGGTCATTCCCTCCTGGTCCTGGGTTGCCATTTTTTTTGGTTTCTTCCTTTCTGCTTATGAGTCGGATTGGTCGTATTCAACTGTTCAAATGTATGAACTTGTTGAATGGGAAAGGGCTGAACAAATTTGACGTCGACATGTGGTTGTCCCAGTGGAGGATTAACTGACTGGGGAGGACTAGGAAATGAGAAATATGGATTGTTTTGTGGATAGGATCCATATGGCGTATAGGAAGTAGAGGTACTTCCACTACTGCTAAGTTTATATCCAGGGGTTGGGGGTGGACCCATACTAGATTGAGAGACTGGATATGGCACAGGTACTGGTGGGGGTGCCCCCAATGATTGAGGGGGAACAACAGAATATGACTGTTGGTAAAGGGGAGAGGGGTAATAAGATGGACCTCATATATAGGGGGATATTGGGGTGTACCGTACATAGGTTGTGGATGTATGTACGGATTGTGGTGTATTGTGGTATCAATTAATCCGTCTGCAGAGTGAGACATGTCAGGTTTTTCTTAGCCGAAAGGTACGGGTCTTGGGAGGTCAGGTAGTACTATGTATAAGTATCCTGGCTATGAATAGATGAGGTCGTATTGTTGAGCCTTGTTGATGGATTCTTCTTTAGATTGGGGGAAGGTGGAAGCCACATATTTGTCAAGGAGGGAAACAAGTGATTTGAGAAACCAATCAAGACATTGTTGTTTGGTGGTTTCTGCTTTACATAAACTACGTCGTCGACACCATTCGTGAATGTGGTCAGCGATATGTGTGGTTGAGGTTTGTTTAAAATCGGAGAGTAGTTCAAGACCATTGTCGTGGCAGATTGGTAATTGAAATAAGGTCAAAAATGCTTTGGAAAAAGATTCAAAAGTCACATGGGACCCTGATTTTTCATCTACATACCACTTGGTTGATGGGCCAGTGAGTGTGCATTGAAATAACCTTAATTAGACGGAGTCTTCCATGATGTTTTTGGAAGAGAACCATAATTGGAATTTCATGACATGGTTGGCAGCGTCGTCTCCTGCCTTTCCTTCGAACTTAGGGATGTCGGAAGGTAGTTTGGTGGGTATTGCAGGCCTTCTGGGGTCGTGCAATATAGGATCATTTATGAGCTTACTCGGATCCAGGATGTTGAGAGAAGCCAAGTATGGCATCTGGAGTGGTGGTGGAGGGTTAGTTCCATCCATGGTGTGAGTGTTTTGTGTACTTGACTTGTGAGGGGGGTTAGGTGGGGTGATACTTCCTCCTTGGGAAGAAGTGTGCACCCCGCTTCCTTGTAAAGGAAAGCTAATGGATGGTTGACCTTGGGAAGTGGACCCAAGTAAAGTGGAACCAAGCAAATTTGATCCCAATATAGTAGCACTCATGGGGGTGTGAGAGAGTTGAGCCGATGAGTTGGCAAGACTAGGAACTCCTCCTCAAATGGGAGGGAGATTTTGCAAGCATTTGGAACGACGGGGGTTCTGTGGGTCTGTTATGATGTCTGACTAGCAAAAGAATGTGTGCAACTGGTGATGAGAGTAATAAATGAACAAGAGACTTTGTATTACTTGGACCTTCATAATATATTTCACAAGTGTTTTGTAATCAAAAGAGCATCATACATAAATCAATTGACAAAGAAGCATATATGTGGATAGGGGGATTTTGTCCACATGGGAGAACAAAGAAAGAAAATGCTTGTGTACTAAAAAGAGGTAATGTCCTTCCTCTCAAATAGCACTAGACCTTCCAATAGCACTCAACAGTGGGGTCTGAAGCCACTAGAAGAGGAACTATTGAAAGATGAAATAATTAGTTATACTGAGGGGTAGAGGGTGCATATCCCGAAAGAGTTGGCAATATTTTCCAATATCCACACAAAATCCGATCAAGGTGCAATTGTAGTCCATAATTGTCACCTGGGTAGATGTCCTAAAATTTGGTCACTATATACCTCGATCAAAGAGCAACATTTAGATTTTCGACCTAAGAAATGGGTCACAGGCTAGATCTCGTCCAAGAGGTGGGTGCCTCAAGGGGGGGCGCATAGAACAACCGGACCTCGGCCTTCAACCCTTCATGAGTATCTACTTGCCTTATGGTGTTAGGAATAATTGACTTGGAAGATTTTAAAGTTCCATATTTAACAACTTCTATTGTTTTAAAGATGTGAGAACCAGATAACGGGGAGTTATTTGGATGCCTATCCCCGAGATCCTACATAGACTAAAAAATTTCTTTTGGCACCTCTTGTTGAGGAAAACTTAGTGAGTTTTTAGAAAAAATTTAGATGTGGTTGTTTGAGAGATTGGGGGTGTGAACCAATCTTGTTGAATTTAAGTGGGAGTGGATAGTTTCGTCGAGAAAAGGGTGGGGCGCTTCGAGATCCCTTTGGAGAAAATTTACTTCAACCTCCACGATTCTAGATGAAACTATGTGAGTGAGTAGTGACTTTGTGTGTGAATAAGTGAAAGTGTGTCAAAAATTTTAATAAGTTAGGTGTCACCTTGCTGCATGTGGACTTCGTGTGGTCCTTACAAGTCTTGATTATCTAATTTACTAAATGTCATTGGTACAACCTTACGGAATTTTAAAGTCCCTAGAGAACTATCATGTGGACATATGGGTCCTTACCAATCCTTTAAGTCTCTAGTGTGATTTAATCTAAGAAAGCTTCAACAAATATCTTAGATTGTGGACATGTGGGCATGTATGGGATCGTTACAAAACCTTTAAACTTCCCTAGTGATGTAAGCTAAGAAAGTAGATTCGAAACTATCCTATCTTTGTAACATGTGGGCATGTATGGGCCCTCACAAATTTAAGACGTGTTTGAAAAAGAATCTAAGAGGAGTCCCGAGGGGGGCTTTTGTCCTCTCCTAAAGATTTTGTCTTTAAGGGAGATGGAATTTTCCCTCAATCATTTTTTTTATTCTCAAGATCACTCTATGGCGCGAGAGAAGAGCATACTCAAAGATTGACGTTCAATTTATGGTCCCAATGCAAGTGGCTATATGTGTGATATAAAATGATTCCAACTTATCTTTAATCAAAGAAAGCCATCCATGTGGAAAAATGAAAGAAAAAAGAAGATAAATATGGATTTTAACCCCCCTAAATGCCGATGTTTTGACTAACCCTTCATGTGGAGAGGGAATCTAAGTGTGGTGCATATTACAATTTGCATAGAATCAAACTTAAGAAGGTTATGGGCCTTCAATAGATCACAAAACCCGATACAATGTATGATTTTCTGGACAGATGTGTGGGTCATAGAGTAGACAGAGGCGCATTTGGCGCCAATGCATAAATCAAAAACAACTTTTTGATCCAGGTGCACAGAATGCGCTGAGAAACACAGTGAGTTTGGCACACGTGCTCAGAAGACATGCCCTGTGGGGTTAAAAACCTGTGCACTTCCTGTTACACGGCCAGGAAGAAAATTTTGAATGAAATTCTCTCAGCTCAGCTCCGAATTTAGCTTTTTGCAGGCAGGCATGGGCCGATTATGGTTCCTTCAAGTTAAATAAACCAAAAATAAGTGCTCAAACAACCCAAATAGGGAGTAAATTGATACTTATCCCCAATAGAGTCGTCAATCCGTTGCGTCCCTTTCGTCACCTAAATGAGCAAAATAAGGACGCTTACAAGTCCAGTTGGGTTCGCTGGACAAGACAATAGTGAATGAAAGAGTTAGAAACATCAAACATAAGAAATAAATAAAGAACTAAGCTAATAACAATAAAAGAAACTAAACTAGAGTGCATAAGGGAAATAGAACAAAAAATAAACAACATGCATGCCACCAATGGATAAGTTGTATTAGTGGGAAAACACCAAAGAGAAAGGGAGACTTATGGGTCCCCTCCTCCTCCAAGGGAGGGCTCTTGTGTTAATGTTTAAGATATTATTAGAGTTCTTTGCATTTCAATAGATAACAATAGAATAATATAGGATCACTGAGAAATACACAGTCACAAGAGACACATGATTTATCCTAGGAAACCCTCATGGGGAAGAAAACCCAGCAAAACTTCCTTATTATAGATAGCTAATACAATTCCAAGAGATAACTCAAACAAGTACAAAAAGTCCTCTCCCAAAAATGTGTCTCTCTCTCTCTTCTCCCACTGCAGCTCTGAAACTTGTTTCTCAAATGAACAAGTGAGTGTGTGTCTAAGTGAGGTGCTAGCCTCCTTATTTATACCATTCTAGCACATGTGGAAGTGTCTCTTCACTGGCAGGGCCGACCTCTTCTTAAAGGTGGTTATAACCACCTTTAATATATTACGGGGATGACTTCTTATTCTTCCTATTACAATTATACTTTAACCAATCTGCAAAAGGGGATTTGGTCTTTTACAATAGACGACATGATCAATCCACAATGGGTTGATCTAATGAATAATATATCGATAATAATTAGAATACACTTTGCAGCTACATTATTTCAACACTCTCCCTTAACAAGAAGGGTATTCTATAACAACATCAGGCGAGAGAGAGGACTGCATCATCAACAACATCAGGAGGACAACATCATCAATATCATCTTGGAACACTGACTGGCGTATCGATAAATCATCAGAATTTTTCTTCATCGACAACATCTTCATTCTCAAAGGAATGCAATCATCATCTACATCAATATGAATTAGTATAAAACTAATACATCATCATCATAGCATGAGGCGAGTTCATCATCATAATACTGGAGTGGCTTTACGTCACAGCTCTCAAGATGGAAGCACAGTACTCGTCTTGCTTTACGTCACAGCAATCAAGCTAAAAGCAATATACTCATCTTGCTTTATGTCACAACAATCAAGATGGAAGCAAGATACTAGACTGGGTTTACGCCACAGCTATCAATCTGAAAGCATAGTGCTAGTCGCATCTCATTGTCTTGCTTTACGTCACAAAAATCAAGTTGGAAGCAAGATACTAGACTGGTTTTACCTCACAGCTCTCAATCTAGAAGCACAGTACTAGTCTCATCTCATTGTCTTTCTTTACGTCACAACACTCAAGCTGGAAGCAAGATACTAGATTGGCTTTACGTCACAGCTCTCAAGCTGGAAGAACAATACTATTCTCATCTCAACGTCTTTCTTTACGTCACAACATTCAATATGGAAGCAAGATACTAGACTGGCTTTGCGTCACATCTCTCAACCTGGAAGAACAGTACTAGTCTCATCTCAACGCAACAACTAGACTTGATTTGCATCACAACGGTTAATCTGGAAGCATAGTACTAGATATATCTCATCACAACACTACTCCCCCTTTCGAGGAAGGTCCTTTCTGACTATACCAAGCTTATCTCGAAAGTGCTCAAACTTTACACAAGATAGAGGCTTGGTCAATACATCAACAACTTGTTCATCTAGGATAATGTACTGGAGCTTTATGGCTCCCCTCTGCACCATGTCACGGATGTAATGATATCGAATCTCTATGTGCTTCGACCTGTCATGGAATACAGGATTCTATGTTATCTTTATGAAGCTCTGGTTGTCACATAGGATCGTGGTTGCTTCCATATCTAGGTCAAATAGGTCGGTCAACAACTTACGAAGCCATATAGTTTTGCAGCTAGCAGAACACGCAACAATGTATTTTGCTTCCGCTGTGCTGATAGAAATGTTGGATTGCTTCCTAATCTGCCATGAGATCATGGTTGATCCCAAACTGAAACAACATCCTGAAGTGTTCTTCCTATCAGAAACACTTCCAGCCCAATCTGAATCAATGTACCCACTCAATGTGAAATCATGATCTCCATCATAACTAAGACCACAAT
>JZKD02S0697056.1:0-15229 GCA_000966675.3 Picea glauca | reverse complement strand
TCACTCCACTTTACAGACTTTGGGTCTGGGGGCAAGGAGCTCTAATGCTCCTCTGCAAGGTCAACTTGGGGGAATTCCTGTCCCTTTCAGTGCTTTTCCTTACACTGGAGGTCATATCTCTCCTTCATCCCCTTCACTTGGTGGTCTGCATCAGCAGTCTGCTGGGCAGCCTGCACACATGAGTTCATTTGGAGTCGGGAGTCAAGGAACACCTGCGCAAACTCTGCCAGTAGGTTCATCACCGTTTTTTTGGAACGAGACGTTTGGTAACAACACTTTCACATCCACTGCTTTCCCTTCTGGGGGAACTCCCATTTTTGGATAGTCTACTCCGGCACAGGGTACTATTCCTGCGCCAGGGGCACATATAGCAAGACCTTGGAACTCAGGACAAGGATCTGTTCCCTCCTCTGGAATGTCGTTCTGGGGTAATTCTTTCCACAGTCAATGGAACCCTAGACAGACTTCTATGCCTCTCCCAGCAGGACCGGCATGGGGTAATCCTTCCCAAAGTCTGTCAAACACGATGAATGCCCAACATCCTATGTCCTTCATGGGGAATCAACCAATGATGTCTCCGCAGATGCAAAATCCTTACGCTGGTCAGGGCCATGGTTTCTACCAGAACCCGAGCCAACAACCAAACTTTTCCTGGCAACCTGGTGCCAGTCAAACTCCAGGACCCTTTTTCCTAGGCTATCAGCAGCAACCCAAACTACCATTCCTGGCGACGTTACACTTGCCAGATTTGACAAGGTTGTTAAATGATCCTATCTGTCATGATCCACGTTGGCCTCCTATGCCAAAAAAGTTGCCTTCGGACATTCCAAAGTTCGAGGCCAAGCCTAACGAAGATCCAGGTGATCACGTGACTACTTTCCATATTTGGTGTTCATCTAACTCATTGAAAGATGATTCCGTCCAGTTGCGATTGTTTCAATGCACTCTCATCGGGAGTGTCACGAAATGGTACATCGAGCTCGATCGCTCAAGATACTCTTCTTTTGGCGAACTGGCAAGGGACTTCCTTAACCATTTCCAGTTACCTGTGAGATACGATGCTGGCACAGAGTTGCTAGCCAATTTCGAACAGACGATAGTAGACCATATCTCTGATCATATCCGAGAGTGGAGATGCCGAAAGAGTATAATCAAAGTACCAGTTCCACTAGCATTCCTGCTAGAGTGGTTCCTTAAGTATTTAGTCCCACAATTATCCAAAGACATCGCGACTTCAGGAGTTTTTTCCGAAGAAGATGCCATCATGAGGGCTCAACAGTTTGAGCTTATCTATTCTCAGTTTGGTTTATTATACAACATCCTCCCGGATGCACCACGATCGATACTGGATAAGACTAGACAGAGAGCTAGACCACATACCGACGGTATTGTTGGTTCCACACAAACCAAGCCCGCTGAGCAATTGACAAAACAATTGCAATAGTTATCTATCCAACACTCAGCGGCCAGCCAGACTACTTCTTTGGCTGCTCCTCCTACCCAAATGTCGGAAGTACACTCCGTACAGATGACTAACCCAAAGGCCACCCAACAGCCTGAAGGGAAGAAGAAACAACGCAAGAAGGGTAAGGGGGAGAAAAAACCCACGGATAATGCTGGTGAGGGCACCACGGAAAAATGGAAGGCGAGGTATCCGTGCAACTTGTGTGAGGAAGACCACCCGACCCATCTGTGTCCTTGACTTGCAGAGGCCCAGAAGTTTGTCACACAACAACAACAAGCAGTGTTGACTAATCCCTTTCAACATGGGTAAAATTTAACTCAAGCCCTTACAACTGCCGAAGGGGGCAGTCAAGAAACCTGCCCTCCTCCTAACAATTCCTCATCTGTGAACGTATACATGGTTAGGGGTGATGCTTTAATAACAACTAGAGCGCACGACTATAGTAAACCAAGAGCCTCTGAGAAGGGAAAAGAAGGCAAGCTCCCATCTCTTCCTCTATAGATCAAGAAGACGTTGGGTGAAACAATGACACGCATTCCAAAGGGTGCAGTTAAGAAAGCTTCTCACAATCCAAATGCAAGGGCTGCCTAGAATTACTCTGTGGTGGAATATTTATCCCAAACCCCTTGTGCTATGTCCGCTTTGGAGGTCCTCCAAAGTTGCCCTGCTCAGAGGAAAGCCTTGTTGATTGCTTTAGGCTCTACTAAGACTTGTAACCCGGGTACCATCATGTTAGATACGACCGACTTAAAACCTCATTTGCCTTACCATGTGGCGTTTTAGATAGTAGTGGCTCATCCCACGAAAAATTTTACGCGAAATATCCTCCACACAGTGGTTGACGAGGGTGCTTCGACTTGCGTTATGTCGTTAGCATGTTGGAAGGCCATTGGTCAGCCTGATTTGTCTCCATCACCTACTCTCCTCACTACATTTGATGGTCGTTCTTTCCAACCACATGGCATCATTCCTTCTTTCCCTGTGCAGTTAGGAGGAAAGACCGTGTGCATTGAAGTAGAGGTAGTCGATGCCCCCCTCGACTATAATCTCTTGTTAGGTCATAGTTGGACTTATGCTATGCAAGCGGTGGTTGCTACAGTTTTTCGAGTCTTGTTGTTTCCACACGAGGGTTGGATAGTGACCATTGATCAATTGTCCTTCTCTATACCTGACCCAGCTTTGGGGGCGTCCACGGTTCCCATGATAGATAATCCTCAAGATGGTTTCGTTAACGTAGGAGTTGGTTTGTGCCCATCTCTGATGGGTACTTTCGATTACCCACCTCCTCATGGCGATGTCAATTTTATATCGAATCACCACAAGGCTGAGATTTTTCATGTTTCGTCGTTCTGCACGACTTACTTTCAGGATCCATGGATTCTTCCTTCCCCATCAACCACGATGAATGAGACGGGGCACTCCGGCATGTCCATGCCCTTGTCAGCCACTGAAGTAGCATACTCCTTAGTCCAGCAAGCTTCAACCACTCCTGATCTAACTCCCGTACAAGAGTTGGGTCCAACTCTAGAGCCTATCTGGGCTCAGGGTTCTCTCGCCAACATCGATTCATTAGATTTGGTCTTGCCTTCGGACGAAGCAGTAATCAAAGCAATGACTAGTCCGGACAAACCTTGGGAATATCTTCATCACAGATCATACTTCCTCCCAGAGTTACACCGAATCGCGGTAGAAGAATTCACTATCACCATGACGAGAGATCAGCCATGTCCTATTAACCTCTTAGCTACACAGGAAATTTATGCTGAGGGAAATATGGTGACTATCGTTGAAACTATACCTATCAATATCTCCCGAAACCCTGGCGTCGTGGAGAATGTCTTCGTCGGAGCGGATTTCTCCCCCGAAGAGATTCAGATTTACACGGATCTTTTCAAAGAATTACGCGACGTTTTTGCCTGGTCTTATGAGGAAATGTCAGGCATCGATCCGAAAATAGTTGAACATGAAATCACAACGTATCCTGATGCTAAGCCTGTTCGACAAAAACTTCATCCAGTTAATCCTAGGAAAGCAACAGCCATCAAGAGTGAGGTTGAGAAATTGCTCAAGGCAGGGTTCATTTACCCTATTCATTTGACTCAATGGGTGTCAAACCCCGTGCCGGTCGATAAAAAACAAGGCACGATTCGTGTATGTACCAATTTCCATGATTTGAATAAGGCATGTCCAAAAGATAATTATCCGACCCCATTCATCGACCAGATCATTGAAGAATGTGCCAGTTGTGAAGCCTTTTCGTTCATGGATGGTTTTTCAGGATATAATCAAATCCAAATCAAACCTAAGGACCAACACAAAACGACATTCATTTGTCCGTGAGGTACATTTGCCTATCGTAAGATGCCTTTTGGCCTCAAGAATGCTGGAGCCACTTTCCAACGGGCCATGTTTTTTGCGTTTCATGACCTCAAACATATAGTCGAGGCCTATCTAGATGATTTAGCATAACGCTCTCACAAGCGAAAGGATCATCCTACACACCTCAGACTAATCTTCGAACATTGTCGCTACTTCAGGATTCGCTTGAATCCCAACAAGTGCAGCTTTTTCATCACGTTAGGACGATTGTTAGGTTTCATCGTATCAACAACGAGGATCATGGTGGATCCTCTTAAGGTGGAGGCAATAATGCAGTTGCGTCCCCCATGCACAATCTTACAACTTCAAATTCTTCAAGGCAAGGCAAACTTCTTACGACGCTTCATCGCCAACTATGCCGAAATCACCAAGGGCTTTATGCGTTTACTGAAGAAAGATGTTCCCTTTTTCTGGGACGAAGCCACTCAATGCTCTTTCGACGCATTAAAACACGCCCTCACTACCGCACCTCTGCTATGACCACCTAATTATAACAAAGAATTCTTATTATATCTGGCTACCGCAGAGTTAACCATAGGCATGGTTTTAGTTCAGGAGGATGATTCGTTTTCCGAATACGTGATTTATTACCTGAGCTGAGGCCTCGTAGGACCGGAACTTAATTATTCCCATCTCGAAAAACTTGCGTTGGCAATAGTTCATGCTATTCAACAGTTCCGTCACTATGTTCTATTTCGCAAGACCACTGTCATTGCCATCGTGAATCCATTCCAGTACATGTTGACACGGCGAGTTATCGGAAGAAAAATCAGTAGATGGATGGTAATCCTCCAGGAATTTGACTTAGACTTCGTTTCAGCCAAGTCCAAAAAGTCATTGGTCTTTGCAGAACTTATCTCGGAGCTTCTAGTTGAGTCAAGTGACATTGTGCCTGAGGAATTGCCTATCCGGGGGGATATGTTTTTGATTGAATCTTCAGACCCCTGGTACGAAGATATATTGATCTATCTCCAGAATTTGAAGTGCCCCACCTCTGCTTCTCGTGACGAGCGTCGGCGGATATGCCATCAGGCTAAGAATTATCTCATACTCGATGATACATTGTATCAGAGAGGTGTAGACTTCATCTTGCGTCGATGTCTCACTCATGAGGAGGTCGTCATAATGCTCAACGATTCTCATATAGGAGCCTGCGGCGGTCACTTATCTGGGTTGGCAACAACCCAAAAGATCTTACGAGCAAGTTACTTCTGGCCCATAATTATGAGAGATTGTATCGAGTCGGTCAAGAAGTGCCATCCGTGCCAAATCTTCTCTCGGAAGATGAGGGCTCATCCAGCTCCCATGTTTCTTGTTATCACAGTTGGTCCCTTCACTAAGTGGGGGATTGATTACACTACATGCAACCCCCCGTCAGCAAGGGGCACCGCTATATCATCGTAGCTGTCAACTACTTCACTCAGTGGGTCGAAGCTATGCCAACGTTTAAAGATGATGGAGAGACTGCAGCTCTCTTCTTATTCAACCAGATTATAGCACAGTTCGGCGTCCCGAGAGATATTGTCACTAACCACGATAGTCACTTTCAGAACCAAATGATGTCTGAGTTAACATCAAAGCTTGGGTTACGGAAATAACATTCCTCACCTTACTACCCCCAAGCCAACGGGCAGGTGGAATATGTAAACAAAACTCTTAAGACTATTCTACAACGAACTATCAACTCAGCCAAGTCAAATTGGCATTTGATGTTATACTCGGCATTATGGGCTTACCGAACCTCAGTTAAGACCGCAACCGGTTTCTCACCTTTCCAACTTGTTTACGGGCTGGAGGCATTCTTGCCCATCAAATGTCAAATTCCATCTTTGAAATTGGCAGTACAGTTATTGCCAGACACTTCTCCACTTGAAGAACAGTTAGTACACCTTGAGCATCTTGATGAGCAACTTCGCGATGTGGCCCTAGCCAACGAGGCTCATAAACATAAGGTCAAGTGTCAATATGATAGGTCCGTTCGTCCTCGAGTTTTTTCTAAGAGCGACCTTGTCCTGGTCTATGACCAAGATAAGGACCCCCTGGGGGAAGGAAAGTTTAAACCCATGTGGTTTAGACCCTTCATTATAAAGGAGGTTTTAAAAAAGGGTGCTTATCGTTTGGTCAATTTTGAAGGGAATGCTTTGGCGGAGCCTAGAAATGGGCTCTACCTCAAGAAGTAATACTCATAGAATGGTCACTGTGGGTAACTTTTTGTAACATATGTATAGTCTTTGTACTATTACTTTTTTACATTTCTTTTAAAACATGTTATGGACATGTCATTGATGTTATATTTCGTCAATATGGAAGATGTCAAGTGAGTCCGAGGTGTTCATTGGGTATGCGGATGGTGCTAGTCGACACACACGGAGGCTTGCCTCCACAGCTTGGGTAATATTTACACCACAGGGTTAGTTGTCATCTTCTGGAGGTATATGCTTAGGTGACACGACGAATAATTTTTCCGAGTAGTGTGCAGTTATTGAGTTTCTTTATGACGCTTTGTCATTTGGTATCTCTCATATCTGGGTCTATCTAGACACTCAACTAGTTGTGTCGCAGCTAAACAGAATACACCGGGTTCATGACCCGAATTTACACCGACGATTCCTTAGGGTACGTCTCTTGGAACGCAACCTTGATTATATCACATATTTTCATGTTCCTAGGAGTTTAAATCAAATCACATATACTCTAGCTAATCACATTTTAGATTGGCATCTTGCTCACATATAAAAAGATCATGAACATAAACATGTAAATACATTTTTGTACACATAATCCATACGACACAAAAAAGAGATAAAAACCATATATAAACATCATAAAACCCTCATAGTACATAGATGGGTGCAAGCGCCTCAAAAGTGGGAACAATAACGAGTCACCGGGCTTATGCCCTCAAAAAATATATACATATCGGTGCTCGTGGCACATAAAAGTATAAAGTCTGCTCAGGGCCTATGGGCCCTGTTATAATCATGTACAACCTGGGCTAAATGCCTAAACAATTGGACCCATGTCCGAGGTACCCCCACAATATGAGTCTGCATGGACAGCGACAGGTCCTCTATCTTTGCCATGGGAACTGTGCAAGTGAGCGCAATAAAGTTCCACTCAATTTGCCTCAGAACCCTCTCGGCCTCTCCTGTTGGGAGGTTCCCTGCTACTGCTGCTCCTCCAGCAGCGGCAGCTGTGGCTTCTGGCCGTGGGCAACGCCTGTTCTGTGCATAGTCAGTAGGTCGCACGGGTCCCACATATGCATGCAATAAACGTTCACCCATCAAAAACTCTGGTATACAAAAACATGATATATATATCAAAAAAGACATAAAAATTACATATGCAAACAAAAAACCTATATAGGTGGAGACTTACCCATCTCCCCTCGCTCCTCACCAGGAGGCACTGGTATCAATGGATCTCTCGAGAAGTCAATCCCCGCATATGGGTAGTCCTCAATAGCTAGGATCTACCATGATAGCCAAGCAAAAAATTCATTGTTGAAGGCCTCTACAGTCTTTCCACCACCCTGTCGCGGCAGTAGCACTGCCCATCTGCATACTGTGGGGAAAGTAGCCAGATGTCCTCGTACTGTCAGCCGAGGACTAAAACATGGAACTCTCTCGAAGAAAAATGAACACAGGATGGTCCCGAACCCGAAGTTCCTGTGTGTCTGTTGTCTACAAGTTGTCAACTAAATCTTCATACACTCTAACAATGTGGTACAATAAAAAATTTGTGCATTCATGCACTGGATCGCATTGTTCATCTGTGCGCGCGAAGCCTGATGCACGACTGTTGAGCTGGTAATCCTCCCAATGAGCGATAAAATAGTCTGAAGGGTGAGGCTGGTAATCCTACTGACGGGTACCGAGGAAGTTCTCTGATCATTCCCAGCCTCACAATACTCCTCTATCAACTCTGAGACTTTGCTCGGCCCCGTAGGAAAAGTTTGAAAGTTGACTAGTTCCCCTCTTCTCGAGAGGCCAGTCAAAAAGTAAATATCCTCGGTGGTGGGCACCAAGGATTTCCCCTCTAGCATGAATGCCTCTGCATCAAGGTGCCAGTAATCAACCAAGGTGTTTAGTAGCCTTGGTTGTGTGCGCATAAATGGACATAGAAAGAATTTCACCAACCCACATTGCGTCAGTGCGGCCAGAACATTCGGATCTGCAGCCACTAACTCATTGGCGGCCTCGTGCTCCCTCTCCCTCCACTGAACATACATCCTGCCAACACAACAAAGAAAAAAAGGGGGGTCAATACTTGTTTGAATTTGTTTTTTCACCACGTGGGGGGTACCCACGGCCTGTGGAGGCGACAGTCGCGGGTACCCGCGGGCTGTCCCTGGACAACCCGCATTTGCCTAGGGCCGACCTTTTTTGAGGTCGACGCCCACCCCCAAAATCAACTAAAATGCAACAAATGAAGTATTGAAAAGCTAGACAAGGGAGTTTGTACTTACTTGGTCCAAGCAGAAGTCTGTTTCGTCCACCGTAGCTCCCGGAATCATGATCTTTGGCAAAGGGGGTCTTTTGGCTCCAGAGTCAATTTCCAAATCAACAATGGTGATAATGAGCTGCCAGCTTCTATTTATAGACTTTTTGGCCTCTTTTTGTCACTTTTTTGGGCCCCTTTATCAGTTTCTTTATATCAAATACTATTTAGAGTGATACAGGAGTTATATGGGAGGGATTTGATCAGGTATTGGGACAATTTTTATTGAGTTTCAAATTTTTTTTTATTTTTTTATTGACGGTCCATAAAATAAAATAAAAAATTCCAAAATCAACTTGAGCATATAGGGTAGGATTTCACCCCAACTGTTGCCTCTCGTTGCCTTTTGTTCTTATGATATAGAATCGATCCCATCCGGTTGTGACGCAGAACCATCATATCTGCTATAGAAGTGTCAAAACGTGGTGGTAGAGCTTACCAAAACATGGATGCCTTAGGTAGGTCCTGGTTGCATTATGGTGTCCATGCCATTTTCAAACAACACTGTAGGCTCAGGAGTCCGTATAGTCTTTCCTAAATGCAAGTTTGAGCCTCATTCGCATGGGTCTTTTTCACTCTTTGCCTTACCCTCCAGACTCCCAAAACATAACGGGTCTCCTTTTAAGCCCTTCTCAGACCCTCTAAGAATGAAAAGATTGTTGAGCGATCTTGTGGCCTTTCACGCTCGTTAAACTGAAATTTGAAGTCACGTCTGTCCGACGGTAGTTTACCCCTTTTTCGGTCTGGACGGTCAACTGTACGAACAAAGGAATACTCTATTGAATTCCAATTCTTTAGAAGAGTATCCTCAGGTAAGATTTTATTCATTTTTCGGGCCCGAGGGACTAAATCTACGAAAAAGAAACCCCCCCAGAATCCATAGTTAAGCTCTTTTCAGTCTCCCTAAAATTGAAAAGATCGTTGAATGACCTTATTCTTTCACACTCGTTAAAATGGTCCAAAAGAACATTCCTAATGGAGTCCATAGTTAATATTTTTTCAGACTCCTTAAAAGTGAAAAAATAGTCGAGTGATCTTGTCCTTTTCACACTCGGTAAAATGGTTTTGAATTGACGTCTAGTCGGTGCTAGTTTACCCCTTTTTCGAACCCACTAGACTATCTTCGAAAAAGGTACCCCAAGGGAGTTTCCTTTTATGCTTTTTCAGACTCTCTAAATATGAAAAATCACCGAGCTTCCCTTCTCTGGGATCGTTAAACTTACATTGAAGGACGTTACCATGGTGTGTTCTATCAACTGCATTTGCATACCGTACCCATCAACCTTGTAATAGTTTTCTTCTGCGTCTTAACACCTTTGGCCAATGGAGGATTTTTTCCAAGTATCATTTCCCAGAACATCAGTCTTGTCCTTGTGCCTTGAGCTTGTATGTTTGCAGTACTCGTTCCTCCATTGTAACGTAATATTCCTTCATTCTTTTTCAAAACTTATCAAAAAGAACAAAAAAATCAAATATACCCCAAAAAGAGGATGGGAAAAGTATTTTCTTTATTGGTAGCATAATGATTCACCCTTGGATGAAGCACATCTGTCCATTTGATCACCAAACTATGGGATGCAGTACGACCTTAGGAAGTTGTTCTCGCTATATAGAGTTATGTCCTCCACCATTTGGTTACTCTTCCAAACATATGGAGAGTTTGCGTTGCCTCCTGCTTCGTAGACTTATGATTAACAAATATGTTGCCTGAGTCTTATCACTTGTCGTGCTATTGTCCAAGGGAAGTTTGTCACTAATCCTGAGTCGGCCCCTCTGCAATATGTCTCTTTTCCGCATACCCGGCCATCCTGAACGTCCAATCAAGTCTTTGTTCGAAATCATTGAAGCCTTCAGTCCGATCATCAAGATTGTCAAGTCCATAACCGACGAGCCATCAAAGACCTCTGGGTAGTGCAGTCGTACACTCATATTACACTCCTACCCGAGTTTAGAAGATTTTGAAGTTGTTTCTCAAGCTCTGAAGTACAACCATCAGGCTGAATCATCTTCTGAGAGATGGATACTTTACATGTATATCTTTCTGGTTTCGATATGTAGCTCCACTATGTATTATTCGCGGCTACTCTTTATAGTTATTTGAAATGGATCTATAGTGTGTTTGATTCGTAGCCATGGTTCTATTTTTATCCCGAGCATGGGTATGCCCGCCTCGGTGAGACATTTTTTATTTTGCAGACGACACCTCCTGATTCCTGATCTTTGGGCTCACTCATTGAACATATCAGTACAGATTGGTAAGAGATTGGTAATGTATTTTGGCCATCAAATGCTCTTCTGACCTCACACATTAGGGGGCATCTGTTATAACCCTAAATTGCACCACACATGCTTACCTGGCATCAAGCCAACTCATATCCCTTCATTGCCAAAACATTTGCTGAGAAACCTCTTTGAAAATCATTTTGAGTTAAGTCACATGCACCCTAACCCACTACTGCACGCTTTGGAACGCTGACAGGCATACTACTGCACGCGTTGGAATGCTGGCAGGCCTACTACAACCCGCGTTTACCTAACAAAGAACAAAAATAGGAAAGTTGCCGACGGGACAAAAAGCTATGGGTCAGTTAACTGGAACTCCCGGCCATGCATGGCCGAGAGTTCGTCCAAAACCCTAGCTCCTTCTAGCCTATAAAAGAAGGGGTATGGGTACTATTTGGAGGAGGAAAATTATAGCGAAGAAAATCTGCCCAATTTCCGAATCCATTTGTCCCAACCCTTTAGCCTTTCCTCAAGCCTAAGGAGAATTAACGCAAAGCAGTTGGAGGACAAAGAAGAGGAGGAGCCCAGGATCAGGATCAAGGAATGGTGGCCGGTCTCAACATTGATTGTAAGTTGATTCATTTTGAAGATAATAAAAGAATACTTTTCCCGTCCCAATGCATGATTTATTTATGATTTTTGCAATTGATGTTTAATTTCTAACCCTCAAGTAGAAAAATAGCATGCATGCGTAGTGTTTTTGTCTTGATTACAGGTTAACTTTGGAAGGAGCAGCGCAAGCAAGCGGACAAAGCGCAACAAAGGATCTACACCAAACATCAGTAAAAAGGTTAGTAGGTCCTTTCCATGCTTGAATGTGAAAAAGGGGTTTTAAGTTTTGGGGTGATAGGTTAAAAGTGATTTCTTTAAGGTTACGATCTGCATGCAAATCTAAACCTAGTTTGCTAGTCCGTAGGGTATTATTTCCCAACAACATCTATATAGTTTGTAGTAATGGAAAATCTGGGCTTACACCTTCTTATTACAAGCAACTTTGCATTGTGACATATTCATTCTAAATGGTATGGTTTTGGGTGAGGTGTTGTCTCCAAGTTTAATTTCTTTACTGTATCTTCAGATATGAGGTTTGCTTGTGAACCACTATCAAAAAGTGTGTCTATTTTGGTATGTTTTGAAATTACCCTTATGTGAAAAAGATCTATTCTTTCTTTTTCATGCTGAGTTACATTAAGGCTACTACTACTTGAAGAAATAGTACTTGCAATATATTTCTTACCTTGAAAACCCATGGCTTTGATTTTTGTTTCATCTTCTGAATTAGTTCCTAAATCTTGTTGTACAATTGCAACAATGTTTGGTTTCTCTTTGTTGTTGAACTTTTTGGGTCTCTTTTCAGGATGAAGTTTCCAACAATGGTCTTCATCATGGCCATCCTTTGAACAATGTTTACATGAGAGTTTCTCTCTCTCTTTCTTGACTGAAGCATTTTTCTTTCCATTTCCTTCAAATTTCCTCTTTCCCTTGTCTCCATGATAAAAATACTTATTGTTGCCCACTTGAGGTTCATTCCTTCCTCTTTCCTCTAAATGAGTTTATTGTACACAAAATTCATCTATATTCGAAGGGTTAAACATAATTATTGTATGCCTCAAGTAGCTATGAAAACCTCCAATGTATTTGAGTAAAGTTTCTTGAGAAGACAAATCTATACTCAAAACCAAAGCTCTTCTCCTAAATTCTTGAGTGAATCTTTGCACATATTTCCCTTTATCTTTCCTAAAGTTTTACCAATCCATAATATCTTTTTTCATGTATGCTAATGGATAAAATTGCCTTTTAATTGCAACAATAAAATCATTCCAAGAGGATGAAACTATACCATTTTTATTCATCTCCTATTGAGCTTTGGCTTCCCAAAAATTAGCGTTTCACTGTCCAATCTTAAAGAAGCAAGATGAACCTTAGTTTCATCATTTGTTATTCTTTGTATCCTACAATACACTTCAATCTGACGAAACCAATTATCCAATTTCTCATCATTTACCTCTCCATTGTACATTGGCAATTCAAACTTAATATCAATCTTAAGCAAAGGAGTTTGTAAAGGAGTTTTACCATGTTCTTTTGGAGAATGTGGAGGTGGTTGTGAAATCATGGAAGAGCTGGAAGATGGAGGTGAAGGAGGTGGAGAAACACCATTCCCTCCATTTCCCTTTGGATTTTTATCACCATTGTCTCCATTTCCATTTGGAGGGTTGGAGCTTTCACCTTGCAATCTTGCATTTCTTTCTTCAAAAAAAACTTTCACCATCTCAGTCATATCATAGAAACATTTTCCGAAAGTTTCCTCCTCTGAAGGAAGAGTTCCATGACTCTCCTCATGATCCATACTTGGTGAATATTTCCTTGCATATTGAGGTGATTTGATAGTTCTCCTTCTTGACAGTTGAGAAATTGGCTCTACAAGTTGACCTTCTCCTCTTGTGAGCTTCAACCTTGTAAGCATCAGAAAACAAAACACTTGCAAGCAATCAAGTCTTCAAAAAACCTATGCTCTGATACCAACTAATCTGAAATTGAAATGAGTTTGTTTCCAACTGATATGAAAATTAAGAAGACTTGTATATTTTAAATTGCAAGTGTAAAAATGGTATGTGTTTGGGTAATTGGATCAAGTTACTAACACATAAGTTTAATGAGTTTTTACTTAATCATGAGAAACATATCAGACATATAAAAACCATAAAAAATCAACACATAACACAACAAATGATAAAGGATTTCACCCCTCTCTTAGGCTACATCTCCTGGTCCAGCTTCCCTTGGATCATTTTCATTATTCTTAAAAAAATGATTTTATAGTGCTTAGAATACAAAATAGATGGCTCCAATGGCTCCAGAATGTCCAAAAACCCCTAGTTGGGATTTTTCGGAATCAGGTTTGGCCAAAAAATGAAGAATTTACACCTTCTAAATGTTTTCCCCTTCAAGCTTGCGGTACCTTCTCGCCAAATTGCACCCATTGTCTGACTAACTCGGCCTTTGTGTGTTTCCCATGCAAAAACCCAACACATGCCACGATCCCGCAAAATGGGAGAAAATGTAGGACCGTTTGCGTCGACGCCCAATCCTCGACGGAGAACTCGGTTGTATCGCCCAATGTGGCCAATGACCTAACTATTGTACGTGCCATTGGATAGCTCCTCTGAGCTTGGCTCGTGGTCATGTGGATACCGTGTGGTGACCGGGGCTATGTCATATGGAGTGTTCTTGCCACAGGTTACAGAGTGGACATATGAAGTGGTTGTATGCACAATAAAAAGGGTTGGGGGTTGGGGCTTAGCCCCATCCCTTTACTCCACTGCCCAAACAATGGTTTAAACACTAATAAATTTAAACAAACTATAGTGTTAAGTAACACCCATGGGTAGGCTGGTATCTTGGTCTCTTCCAAGGCGATGATGTGTCCATTCAGAGGTTTGGGGTTCTACCCCTACAGACTTCACCACTTTTACACAGTGGAGGGGTGCCACGTGGAACCATACAACTTTCCCTTAAAATGACATGTTTCAACATCCCATTTTCCCACGTTTCTGCCACCGATCCTACCCTATCATCATGCCAACTCATCACTACCATGTGGCATCCCACGACTGGGCCATGTGGCACCATACAACTTTCCCTTTAAATGACATGTGTTAACATCCCATTTGCCCATGTGTTTGCCACTGATCCTACCCTATCAACATGCCAAATCATCACTACCATGTCACTTTCCACGTGTGGGTCCGTACCCTACCACATCATCACTGTACAACCATACAAACTGTATGGTCAGCTACCATGTCGTCACTGTAAGGACTGTATAGTCAACAAAATTTTGCATGTTTGGAAAAATGAACAGAACACAATATCTTTCTCATACAATGTTTGTTTGAACCCATTCAAGTTGTGTTGGAATCATGAAGATGAGGCCTATGTTCATGTTCATTTTGAAGAAATTTCGAGCACTTTGAGTTTTGAGAAAAATTTGATCCCTTGGATCAATATGGCACTTGAAACAACACATTTTAAAATATGATAAATACCAAATGATTCATATTAACTATTTGATAAAATGTAGGTATAGTTAGGTTCCAAATATGATACTTGAAAAAACACTTTTAAGATGTGGAAAATGTCAAAGGATACATATTATGTTAGGGACCTAGCCTCCCTAACCCCTCACGTAGGTAGAATAATATATTTTCCATGTAATAAAGGCAAATATTAATAAGGCCTAGTAATAAGGGAGAATAAGTTAAATGTAAGAAGACCTAATACAAACTTCCACTTCTAGAAGATCTTCCTCTAGATTGTTCTTTTGATAGATAGATTTAATATAATTAGGAATCGAGGGCATGAGAAGTTTTGTCCTTAGAATTATTGTAATAGAGCACTTCTCTACTGGAGGTTTCCCCCTCAAAGAGGAAAATGAACATTGTTTCCTATCAATAAAGGTATTATTTTGGTGTTGTGGTTTCATTTATTGTGTTGTTTTGTTGTTATTCTCTGCAATGTTTCTATTTTCAGCTATTATAATAGATTTGGTACCTTACAAGTGGTATCAGAGCACTTTTGTTGGAAGAAAATTGTGGGTTA
>JZKD02S0697045.1:0-15229 GCA_000966675.3 Picea glauca | reverse complement strand
CCCATAGTCTGATGAACAAACAGACAGATGTGCTTTATCCAAGGGCGACTCATTATGCTGCCAATAAAGAAAATACTTTTCCCTTCCTCTTTTTGGGGTATATTTGATTTTTTTTGTTATTTTCAATAATTGTGGAAAAAAAATAAAGGAATATTATGTTACAAAGGAGGAACGAGTGTTGCAAACATACAAGCTCGGGGCACAAGGACAAGACTGATGTTCTAGTATAATGACACTCAGGAAAAATCCTCTGAAGACCAAAGGTATTAAGATGCAAAAGCAAACTATTACAAGGCTGGCGTATAAGGTATGCAAACCCGGTTGATAAAACACACAATGGTAATGTCCTTCAATGTAAGTTTAACGAGCCCAGAGAAGGTAAGCTCAGTGGTTTTTCATATTTAGAGAGTCTGAAAAACATAAAAGGAGACTCCATTGGGGTACCTTTTTCGAATGTAGTCTAGTCGGTTCGAAAAAGGGGTAAACTAGCACCGATAAGACGTCAATTCAAAACCATTTTAACGAGTGTGATAAGGACAAGATCACTCGACCATTTTTTCATTTTTAAGGAGTCTAAAAAAATCTTAACTATGGACTCCGTTAGGAATTTTCTTCTGGACCAATTTAACGAGTGTGAAAGAATAAGGTCACTCGACAATATTTTCAATTTTAGGGAGTTTGAAAAGAGCTTAACTATGGACTCCGTGGGGATTTCCTTTTACCCGAAAAAGGGATAAAATTATACCTGAGAGTTCTCTTCTAAAGAACGAAAGTTCCATAGAGTATACCTTTGTTTGTACAGTTGGTCGTTCGGACCGAAAAATGGGTAAACTACCGTCGGACAGACGTGACTTCAAATTTCAGTTTAACGAGCGTGAAAGGCCACAAGATCGCTCAACAATCTTTTCATGTTTAGAGGGTCTAAAAAGGGCTTAAAAGAAGACCCATTGTTTTTTGGGAGTCCTGAGGGTGAGATCAAGAGCGAGGAAGAATCATGCAAATGAGGCTCAAACTCATATTCAAGAAATACTATAAGGACTCCCGAGCCTACAGTATTCTAGAGACGGCATGGACACCATAATGCAACCAGGACCTACCTAGGACATCCATGTTCTGGTAAGCTCTACAGCCAAGTTGCAACACTTCTAAAGTAGATATGATGGTTCTGTGTCACAACCTGATGGGATCAATCCTATGGTAGAGGAAAAATACAACGAGATAGAAAAGTTGGGGTAATAACCTAACCTATATGCTCAAGTTGATTCTTGGAAAAAACTTCATGGACCGTCAAAATTTTCTCAAAACTCAAAAAGAAGTGTCCCAATACCCGATCAAATCCCTCCCATATAACTTATGAATCACTCTAAATGGTTTTTGGTATAAAGAAACTGATAAGGGAGGCCAAAAAAGTGACAAAAAGAGGCCAAAAAGTCTATAAATAGAAGCTGGCAGCTCATTATCACCATTGTTGATTTGGAAATTGACTCTGGAGCCAAAAGACCCCCTTTGATAAAAACGGTGATTCTGGGAGCTACAGTAGACGAAATGAACTTCCGCTTGGACCAAGTAAGTACAAACTGCCCTATCTAGCTATTCAATTCTTTAATTTTTCTTTTGATGTTGTTTTTTGGGTGGGCATCGAACTTTAAAAGGTCATCCCTAGCTCCACGCGGGATGTCTTTGGACAGGCCTCATGTACACTCGGGCAGAGTAAATACTCCCCATGTGTAAACGCGACTTCCACCTCTACAGCACACGTGGACCCCCTTTTATTGTCAAAAAGAACTAAAGAGCAGTCACTGACCCTCCTGAACTTGGTTGTTTTGGCAGGATGTATGTCCAATGGAGGGAAAGGGAGCATGAATCAATTAGTGAGTTGGTTGCGGGAGATCCGAATGTCATGGCTGCATTGATACAATGTGGTTTGCTTAAGTTCTTCCTATGTCCATTTATGAGAGAACAACCGAGGCTACTGAATGCCTTGATTGACTATTGGCACCCTGATGCAGAGGCCTTTATTCTAGAGGGGCAATCACTGGTGCCCACCACTGAGGATATCTATTTTTTGACTGGCCTCTCAAGGAGAGGGGAACCAGTCAATTTCAGGACGTTTCCAGCAGGGCCTCTTAATATAGCAGACTTGATAGCCCTGCACTGTGAGGCTGGGACTAATCGTTTGACATCCCAGGTGCCCATCAATAAGATCACCGACCTATCACTGCAGGCGATATTATTGCTGATTGGGCGGATTACCAGTTCAGCAGCCTTGCATCAGGCTTCTCGCGCACAGATGAACTGTGCTATCCAGTGCTTGAATACACAAGTTTTTGACTGGAGTACCACACTACTTAAGTGTATGAAGAGGAAATTGACAGATTGCCGACAGTGGACACAGAGGAATTTCGGGTTCGGGACGATTTTGTGTTCATTCTTCTTTGAGAGAGTTCCGAGTTTTAGTCCTCGGGAAGTGGTACGAGGACATCAAGCCTCTTTTCCTGCTATATGTAGATGGACAATGTTACTACTGCGATAGGGTAGTGGAAGGACCAATGAGTCCTTCAAAGATGACTTTCTTGCATGGCTATCATGGCAGATTCCTGTGATCGAGGACTACCCATATGCAGGGATAAAATTTTCTAGAGATCTTGAGATAATTGTGCCTCCTGGTGAGGAGCGAGGGGAGATGGGTAAGTCTCCACCTTTGTANTCGGGTTCGGGACGATTTTGTGTTCATTCTTCTTTGAGAGAGTTTCGAGTTTTAGTCCTCGGGAAGTGGTACGAGGACATCAGGCCTCTTTTCCTGCTATATGTAGATGGACAGTGTTACTGCTGCGACAGGGTAGTGGAAGGACCAATGAGTCCTTCAAAGATGACTTTTTTGCATGGCTGTCATGGTAGATTCCTGTGATCGAGGACTACCCATATGCAGGGATAAAATTTTCTAGAGATCTTGAGATAATTGTGCCTCCTGGTGAGGAGCGAGGGGAGATGGGTAAGTCTCCACCTTTGTAGTTTTTTTTGTTGTATATGTAAATTTTTTTTTATATGCTAGAGTATTTGACGGATATATGTTTGTTGCATGTAGATGTGGGACCCGTGCGACTTGTCGATTATGCACGGAACAGGCGTTGTCCTCGGCCAAAAGCCACAGCTGCCACTACTGGGGGACCAGCAGTAGCAGGGAGCCTCCCAGCTAGGGAGGCTAAGAGGGTACTTAGATGAGTTGAGAAGAACTTTACGGAACTCACTTGCATAGTCCCGATGGAAGAGATAGAGGACCTTCCGCCATCCATGCAGCCTCATGTAGTGAGGGCACCTCGGACGTGGGTCCGATTGTTTAGGCGTTTATCCCATGCTGTGGACTATTATAACAGGGCCCATAGACCCTGAACCTAATTAGACTTTTTACGTGCCACGAGCACTACTTGTATATATTTTTTGAGGGCATAAGCCCTGTGACTCATTCTTGGTCCTATTTTTGAGGNGACAAGGCGTCACGAAGCAACTCAATAACTGCACTATACTCGGTGACATTATTTGTGGTGTCACCTAAGCATATACCTCCGGAAGATAACAACTGGTCCTTCGGTGTAAAGATTACCCAAGCTGTGGAGGCAAGCCTCCGAGTGTGATGACTAGCACCATCTGCATACCCAACAAAGACCTAAGAATCACTTGACATCTGCCAAATTGATGGAAGATAACATCAATGACATGTTCATAACACTTAAAAGAAACTAAAAAGTAATAGTACAAAGACTATACATATGTTACAAAAAGTTACCCACAGTGACCTGCCTATGAGTAATACTTCTTGAGGTAGAGCCCATTTCTAGGCTCCGCCAAAGCATTCCCTTCAAAATCAACCAGACGATAAGCACCCTTTTTTAATACCTCTTTGTTGATGAAAGGTCCGAACCACATGGGTTTAAATTTTCTTGCCCCTGGGGGGTCCTTATGTTGGTCATAGACTAAGACAAGTTCGCCTTCAGAGAAAATCTGAGGACGAACAGACCTATCATACTGACACTTGACCTTATGTTTGTGATCCTCATTGGCCAGGGCCACATCACAACGCTGCTCATTGAGCTGCTCAAGGTGTACTAACCGTTCTTCAAGTGGAGAAGTGTCTGGCAATAATTGTACTACAAATTTTAGAGATGGGATCTGACATTCAATGGGCAAGACTGCCTCCATCCCGTAAACGAGTTGAAAAGGTGAGAAACCGGTCGCAGTCTTAACAGATGTTCAGTAAGCCCATAATGCCGAGTATAACATCAAATGCCAATTTGACTTGGCTGAGTTGATAGTTCGCTGTAGAATAGTCTTAAGAGTTTTGTTTACAACTTCCACCTGCCCATTGGCTTGGGGGTAGTAGGGTGGTGAATGTTTTGCCATAACCCAAGCTTTGATGTTAATTCGATCATCATTTTGTTCTGAAAGTGACTGTTGTGGTCAGTAACAATCTCTCTCGGGATGCTGAACCTTGCTATAATCTGGTTGAATAAAAAGAGAGTTGCAGTCTCTCCATCATCTTTAAACGTTGACATAACTTCGTCCCACTTAGTGAAGTAGTTGGAAGCTACGATGATATAGCGATGCCCCCTTGCCGAAGGGGGGTTGCAAGTAGTGTAATCAATCCCCCATTTGGTGAAGGGACCAACTGTGATGGCAGGAAACATGAGATCATGATGTGCCCTCATCTTCCAAGAGAAGATTTGGCATGGATGGCACTTCTTGACCAATTATATACAATATTTAATAAGTGTTGGCCAGAGGTAACCTGATCATAGAATATTTTGGGTTGTTTCCAACCTAGACAAATGACCACCACAAGCTTCGGTATGGCAATCATTGAGCACAATGATTTCCTCCTCATGTATGAGACATCGGCGTAAGATGCAGTCTACACCTCTTTGATACAATGTATCATCGAGTATGAGATAATTCTTAGCCTGATGGTGTATACGCCGACGCTCATCTTGAGAAGCAGAAGTGGGGCACTTCAAAGTCTGGAGATAGATAAGTATATCTCCATACCAGGGATCCAAAGATGTGATAAAAAACATATCTCCTCGGATAGGTGATTCTTCAGGCACATTGTCACCTGACTCAATCGGAAGTTCCGAAATAAGCTCTGTGAAGACCAATGGATTTTTGGACTTTGCTCAAATGAAGTCTAAGTCAAATTCTTGGAGGATAACTATCCATTTAATGATTTTTCTACCTATTACCCGTCGTGTCAACATACACTTGAATGGATTCACGACAGCAATGACGGTGGTCTTGCGAAACATAACATAATGACGGAACCGTTGAACAACATGAACTATTCCCAATGTAAGTTTTTCGATATGAGAATAATTGAGTTCCAGTCCTACAAGGCCTCGACTCAGGTAATAGATCACGTATTCTGAGAACAAATCATCTTCTTGAACTAAAACCATGCTAATGGTTGACTCTGCGGCAGCCAAATATAATAAGAAATATTTGTTATAGTTAGGTGGCCGTAGCAAAGGGGTCGCTGTGAGGGCATGCTTTAATGCATCGAAAGAGTGTTGAGCGGCATTGTCCCAGTAAAAAGGAACGTCTTTCTTCAGTAAGCACATAAATCCCTTGGTGATTTCAGCATAGTTGGTGATGAAGCATCGTAAAAAATTCACCTTGCCTTGTAGACTCTAAAGTTGAAGGATTGTGTATGGGGGAGGCAATTGGATTATTGCCTCCACCTTGACAGGATCGACCATGATCCCTGTTGTTGATATGATGAAACCTAACAAGCATCCTGACGTTACACAGAAGTTGCACTTGTTTTGATTCAAGTGAATCCTAAAGTAGCGACAACGTTTGAAGATTAGTCTAAGGTGTGTAGGATGATCCGTTCTCTTGCGAGATTGTGATGCTAAATCATCTAGGTAGGCCTCGAGTATATGCTTGAGATCATGAAAAGAAAAGGACATGGCTTTCTAGAATGTGGCTCCAACATTTTTAAGACCAAAGGCATATTACAATATGCAAATGTACCCCAAGGACAAATGAATGTCGTTTTTTGTTGGTCTTCGGGGTTGATTTGGATTTGATTATATCCCGAAAAACTATCCATGAAAGAAAAGGCTTCGCAACCAACACATTAATCAATGATCTGGTCGATGAATGGTGTTGGAAAATTATCTTTGGGACATGCCTTGTTCAAATCACGAAAATCGATACATACACTAATCGTGCCTTATTTTTTATTGACCAGCACAGGGTTTGACACCCATTGAGTCAAATGGATAGGATAGATAAAACCTGCCTTTAGCAATTTCTCAACCTCAATCTTGATGGTTGCTACTTTCTTGGGATTAACTAGGTGAATCTTTTGTCGAACAGGCTTGGCATCAGGATAAGTTGTGATTTCATGTTCAACTATTTTTGGCTCGATGCCTGGCATTTCCTCATAAGACCAGGCAAAAACATCACAGAATTCTTTGAAAAGATCCGTGTAGATTTGAATCTCTTCGGGGGAGAAATCCGCCCCGACGAAAATGTTCTCCACGACGCTAGGGTTTCGAGAGATGTTGATTGGTATAGTTTCAGTGATAGTTCCCATATTTCCCTCAGCATAAATTTCATGTGTAGCTTAGAGATTAATAGAACACGACTGATCTCCCGTCATGGTCACAGTGAATTCTCCTGCTTCAATTCGGCTTAACTCTGGGAGAAAATATGATCTGTGATGAAGATATTCCCAAGGTTTGTCTGGACTAGTCATTGCTACGATGACTGCTTCATCAGAAGGAAAGACTAAGTCTAACGAATCAATGTTAGAGAGAGAACCTTGAGCCCAAATAGGCTCTAGAAGTGGATCTAACTCTTGTGCAGGAATCAGATCAGGGTTAGCTGAAGCTTACTGGACTAAAGAGTACGCTACTTCAGTGGAATACAAGGGCATGGACATGCTTGGGTTCCCTGTCTCATCCATTGTGGTCGATGGGGAAGGAACTATCCAGGGGTCCTCGAAGTAAGTCGTGCAGAATGATGAAACTTGAAAAATCTCAACATTATGGTGAATGGATATAAATTTGATATCACTGTGAGGAGGTGGGTAATCAAAGGTACTCATCAAGGATGGGCACAAACCAACTCCTATTTTGACGACACTTGGTTGAGGATTATCAATCATCAGGATCGTGGATGTCCCCAAAGATGGGTCAGGTCTAGAGAAAGACAATTGATTGATGGTCACTATCCATCCCTCGTGTGGAAACAAAAAGACCCAGAAAACTATAGCAACCATAGCTTGCATAGAATAATTCCAACTCCATCCTAACAAGAGGTTATAGTAGAGGGGAGCATCGACTACCTCTACTTAGACACACACAGTCTTCCCTCCTAACTGCACGAGGACAAAAGGAACGATACCATGTGGTCAGAACGACCGACTGTCGAAAGTAGTGAGGAGAGTAGGTGATGGAGACAAAATAGGTTGGCCAATGGCATTCCAACATGCCAACGACATAATGCACGTCTAGGCACCCTCATCGATCACCATGTGGAAAATATTCCAAGTAAAAGTTTTTGTGGGATAAGCCACTACTATTTGAAATGCTACGTGGTAAGGTAGACGAGGTTTTAAGTTGGTTGTATATAACATGATGGTACCCAGATTACAAGTCTTAGTAGAGCCCAAAGCGGTTAACAAGGCCTTCCTCTGAGCAGGGAAACTTTGGAGGACCTCCAAAGCAGACATCGAACAAGGGGTTTGTGATAAATCTTCCACCACAGAGTAGTTCTGGGCGGCCCTTGCGTTTGGGTTATGAGAAGATTTTTTAAATGAACCTTTTGGAATGCGTATCATCATTTCTCCCAATGTCTTCTCAATATGTAGAGGAAGAGATGGGAGATTAGCTTCTTTACCCTTCTCAGAAGCACTCGACTTACTATAATCATGCTCTCTAGTCGATATGAAAGCATCAACCCTAACCATATATACGTTCACAGATGCGGTGTTGTTCAGAGGAGGGAAGGTTTCTTGGCTGCCCCCTTCTGTGCTTTCAGAGGCTTGAGTTAGATTTTTCCCATGTTGAAATCTATTAGTCAACACTGCCTGCTATTACTATGTAACAAAATTTTGGGCCTCTGCAAGTCGAGGACATAGATGGGTCGGGTGGTCTTCCGTACACAAGTTGCATGGATACCTCGCCTTTTGTTTTTTAGTGTTGTCCCCACCAGCATTATNGACAAGGCGTCACGAAGCAACTCAATAACTGCACTATACTCGGTGACATTATTTGTGGTGTCACCTAAGCATATACCTCCGGAAGATAACAACTGGTCCTTCGGTGTAAAGATTATCCAAGCTGCGAAGGCAAGCCTCCGAGTGTGACGACTAGCACCATCTGCATACCCAACAAAGACCTAAGAATCACTTGAAATCTGCCAAATTCATGGAAGATAACATCAATGACACGTTCATAACACTTAAAAGAAACTAAAAAGTAATAGTACAAAGACTATACATATGTTACAAAAAGTTACCCACAGTGACCTGCCTATGAGTAATACTTCTTGAGGTAGAGCCCATATCTAGGCTCCGCCAAAGCATTCCCTTCAAAATCAACCAGACGATAAACACCCTTTTTTAATACCTCTTTGTTGATGAAAGGTCTGAACCACATGGGTTTAAATTTTCTTTCCCCTAGGGGGTCCTTATGTTGGTCATAGACCAAGACAAGGTCACCTTCAGAGAAAATTTGAGGACGAACAGACCTATCATACTGACACTTGACCTTATGTTTGTGATCCTCATTGGCCAAGGCCACATCACGATGCTGCTCATTGAGCTGCTCAAGGTGTACTAACCGTTCTTCAAGTGGAGAAGTGTCTGGCAATAATTGTACTACCAATTTTAGAGATGGGATCTGACATTCAATGGGCAAGACTGCCTCCAGCTCGTAAACGAGTTGAAAAGGTGAGAAACCGATCGCAGTCTTAATAGATGTTCAGTAAGCCCATAATGCTGAGTATAACATCAAATGCCAATTTGACTTGGCTGAGTTGATAGTTCGCTGTAGAATAGTCTTAAGAGTTTTGTTTACAACTTCCACCTGCCCATTGGCTTGGGGGTAGTAGGGTGGTGAATGTTTTTTCCGTAACCCAAGATTTGATGTTAATTCGGTCATCATTTGGTTCTGAAAGTGATTGTCGTGGTCAGTAACAATCTCTCTCGGGACGTCGAACCTTGCTATAATCTGGTTGAATAAAAAGAGAGTTGCAGTCTCTCCATCATCTTTAAACGTTGGCATAGCTTCGTCCCACTTAGTGAAGTAGTTGGCAGCTACGATGATATAGCGATGCCCCCTTGTTGAAGGGGGGTTGAAAGTAGTGTAATCAATCCCCCATTTGGTGAAGGGACCAACTGTGATGGCAGGAAACATGAGATCAGGATGTGCCCTCATCTTCCGAGAGAAGATTTGGCATGGATGGCACTTCTTGACCAATTATATACAATCTTTAATAAGTGTTGGCCAGAAGTAACCTGATCATAGAATATTTTGGGTTGTTGCCAACCTAGACAAATGACCACCACAAGCTTCGGTATGGCAATCGTTGAGCACAATGATTTCCTCCTCATGTATGAGACATCGGCGTAAGATGCAGTCTACACCTCTTCGATACAATGTATCATAGAGTATGAGATAATTCTTAGCCTGATGGTGTATACGCCGACGCTCATCTCGAGAAGCAGAAGTGGGGCACTTCAAATTTTGGAGATAGATAAGTATATCTCCATACCAGGGATCCAAATATGTGATCAAAAACATATCTCCTCGGATAGGTGATTCTTCAGGCACATTGTCACCTGACTCAACCGGAAGTTCCGAAATAATCTTTGCGAAGACCAATGGCTTTTTGGACTTTGCTCAAATGAAGTCTAAGTCAAATTCTTGGAGGATAACTATCCATTTACTGATTTTTCTGCCTATTACCCGTCGTGTCAACATACACTTGAATGGATTCACGACAGCAATGATGGTGGTCTTGCGAAACATAACATAATGATGGAACCCTTGAACAACATGAACTATTGCCAACATAAGTTTTTCGATATGAGAATAATTGAGTTCCGGTCCTACAAGGCCTCGACTCAGGTAATAGATCACGTATTCTGAGAACAAATCATCTTCCTGAACTAAAACCATGCTACTGGTTGACTCTGCGGCAGCCAAATATAATAATAAATATTTGTTATAGTTAGGTGGTCGTAGCAAAGGGGTCGCTGTGAGGGCATGCTTTAATGCATCGAAAGAGTGTTGAGTGGCATTGTCCCAGTAAAAAGGAACGTATTTCTTCAGTAAGCACATAAATCCCTTGGTGATTTCAGCATAGTTGGTGATGAAGCATCATAAAAAATTCACCTTGCCTTGTAGACTCTAAAGTTGAAGGATTGTGTATGGGGGAAGCAATTGGATTATTGCCTCCACCTTGAGAGGATCGACCATGATCCCTGTTGTTGATACGATGAAACCTAACAAGCATCCCGACGTTACACAGAAGTTGCACTTGTTTTGATTCAAGTGAATCCTAAAGTAGCGACAACGTTCAAAGATTAGTCTAAGGTGTGTAGGATGATCCGTTCTCTTGCGAGATTGTGATGCTAAATCATCTAGGTAGGCCTCGAGTATATGCTTGAGATCATGAAAAGAAAAGGACATGGCTTGCTAGAATGTGGCTCCAACATTTTTAAGACCAAAAGGCATATTACAATATGCAAATGTACCCCAAGGACAAATGAATGTCATTTTTTGTTGCTCTTCGGGGTTGATTTGGATTTGATTATATCCCGAAAAACCATCCATGAAAGAAAAGGCTTCGCAACCAACACATTAATCAATGATCTGGTCGATGAATGGTGTTGGAAAATTATCTTTGGGACATGCCTTGTTCAAATCACGAAAATCGATACATACACTAATCGTGCCTTATTTTTTATTGACCAGCACAGGGTTTGACACCCATTGAGTCAAATGGATAGGATAGATAAAACCTGCCTTTAGCAATTTCTCAACCTCAATCTTGATGGTTGCTACTTTCTTGGGATTAACTAGGTGAATCTTCTGTCGAACAGGCTTGGCATCAGGATAAGTTGTGATTTCATGTTCAACTATTTTTGGCTCGATGCCTGGCATTTCCTCATAAGACCAGGCAAAAACATCGCAAAATTCTTTGAAAAGATCCGTGTAGATTTGAATCTCTTCGGGGGAGCAATCTGCCCCGACGAAAATGTTCTCCACGACGCTAGGATTTCGAGAGATGTTGATTGGTATAGTTTCAGTGATAGTTCCCATATTTCCCTCAGCATAAATTTCATGTGTAGCTTAGAGATTAATAGAACACGATTGATCTCTCGTCATGGTCACGGTGAAGTATCCTGCTTCAATTCGGCTTAACTCTGGGAGAACATATGATCTGTGATGAAGATATTCCCAAGGTTTGTCTGGACTATTCATTGCTACGATGACTGCTTCATCAGAAGGCAAGACTAAGTCTAACGAATCAATGTTAGCGAGAGAACCCTAAGCCCAAATAGGCTCTAGAAGTGGATCTAACTCTTGCGCAGGAATCAGATCAGGGTTAGCTGAAGCTTACTGGACTAAAGAGTACTCTACTTCAGTGGAATACAAGGGCATGGACATGCTTGGGTTCCCTGTCTCATCCATTGTGGTCGATGGGGAAGGAACTATCCAGGGGTCCTCGAAGTAAGTCGTGCGGAATGATGAAACTTGAAAAATCTCAACATTATGGTGATTGGATATAAATTTGATATCACTGTGAGGAGGTGGGTAATCAAAGGTACCCATCAAGGATGGGCACAAACCAACTCCTACGTTGACGACACTTGGTTGAGGATTATCAATCATCAGGACCGTGGATGCCCCCAAAGATGGGTCAGGTCTAGAGAAAGACAATTGATTGATGGTCACTATCCAGCCCTCGTGTGGAAACAAAAAGACCCAGAAAACTATAGCAACCATAGCTTGCATAGAATAATTCCAACTCCATCCTAACAAGAGGTTATAGTAGAGGGGAGCATCGACTACCTCTACTTAGACACACACAGTCTTCCCTCCTAACTGCACGAGGACAAAAGGAACGATACCATGTGGTCAGAACGACCGACTGTCGAAAGTAGTGAGGAGAGTAGGTGATGGAGACAAAATAGGTTGGCCAATGGCATTCCAACATGCCAACGACATAATGCACGTCTAGGCACCCTCATCGATCACCATGTGGAAAATATTCCAAGTAAAAGTTTTTGTGGGATAAGCCACTACTATTTGAAATGCTACGTGGTAAGGTAGACGAGGTTTTAAGTTGGTTGTATATAACATGATGGTACCCAGATTACAAGTCTTAGTAGAGCCCAAAGCGGTTAACAAGGCCTTCCTCTGAGCAGGGAAACTTTGGAGGACCTCCAAAGCAGACATCGAACAAGGGGTTTGTGATAAATCTTCCACCACAGAGTAGTTCTGGGCGGCCCTTGCGTTTGGGTTATGAGAAGATTTTTTAAATGAACCTTTTGGAATGCGTATCATCATTTCTCCCAATGTCTTCTCAATATGTAGAGGAAGAGATGGGAGATTAGCTTCTTTACCCTTCTCAGAAGCACTCGACTTACTATAATCATGCTCTCTAGTCGATATGAAAGCATCAACCCTAACCATATATACGTTCACAGATGCGGTGTTGTTCAGAGGAGGGAAGGTTTCTTGGCTGCCCCCTTCTGTGCTTTCAGAGGCTTGAGTTAGATTTTTCCCATGTTGAAATCTATTAGTCAACACTGCCTGCTATTACTATGTAACAAAATTTTGGGCCTCTGCAAGTCGAGGACATAGATGGGTCGGGTGGTCTTCCGTACACAAGTTGCATGGATACCTCGCCTTTTGTTTTTTAGTGTTGTCCCCACCAGCATTATCATTGGTTTGTTTGTCCCCCTTATCCTTCTTTCGTTGTTTTTTTTTCCCTTCAGGCTGCTGGGTGGCCTTTGGGTTAGTTGACTGCACTGTGTGTACTTCCAACATTTTGGTAGGGGGAGTAGCCAAAGCAGTATTTTGGTTGGCCACTGTGTGTTGTATAGATAACTGTTGCAACTGCTTTGTCAATTGCTCAGCGGGCTTTGTTTGTATTGAACCAACAATACCATCGGCATGTGGTCCAACTCTCTGTCTAGTTTTATCTAGTATTGAATGTGGCACATCTGGCAAGATGTATAATAAACCAGACTGAGAATAGATGAGGTCAAACTGTTGATCCCTCATGATGGAATATTCTTCGAGGAAAACTATGGATCTCACAATGTCTTTGGATAACTACGGGACCAAAGACTTAAAGAACCACTCAAGAAGGAATGCTGGTGGGACTGGTACTTTGATTAAAATCTTCCGATGTCTCCATTCTTGAATGTGATCAGAGATATGGTCCGCTATTGTTTGTTCGAAATTAGCGAGCAGCTCTATGCCAATGTCGTATCCCACAAGTAACTGGAAATGGTTCAGGAAATCCATCGCCAGTTTGCCAAAAGAAGAGTATCTTGAGCGATCGAGCTCAATGTACCATTTTGTGGCACTCCCAATGAGAGTACGTTGAAACAATCGCAACTGTACGGAGTCATCTTTCAATGAGTTAGATGAGAACCAAAGATGGAGGGTAGTCACATGATCTCCTGGATCTTCATTAGGCTTGGCTTCAAACTTTGGAATGTCCGAAGGCAACTTCATCGGCATAGGAGGCCAATGCAGATTGTGACAAATAGGGTCGTTCAACAACCTTGTCAAATCTGGCAAGTGTAAAGTTGTCAGGAATGGTAGTTTGGGTTTCTGCTGATAACCTGGAAAAAAGGGACCTGGAGTTTGACTGGCACCGGGTTGCCAGAAAAAGTTTAACTGCTGGCCTGGATTCTGGTAAAAACCATGGCCTTGGCCAACGTAAGGATTTTTCATATGTGGAGACATCATCAGTTGATTTCTCAAATAGGACATAGATTGTTGGGAATGCATTGTATTCGAAGGACTTTGGGAAGGATTACCCCATGTTGGTCCCATGGGGATAGGCATAGTAGTTTTTTTGGGGTTCCATTGATTGTGGAAAGAATTACCCTAGATCGACATTCCAGATGAGGGAACAGATCCCTGCCCTGAATTCCAAGGTCCTCCTAAGTTTTCCCCCTGTGCAGGAATAGTACCTTGCACAGGAGTAGATTGTCAAAAAATGGGGTTGCCCCAAGTCGGGAAAGAGACTGACGAGAAAGTGTTGTTACCAAACGTTTCATTCCAAGAAAACAATGTTGAACCTACTTGCACACTATGCGAAGGTGGTCCTTGACTTCCCACTCCAAACAAAATATTGTGTGTAGGTTGCCCGATGGATTACTGATGCAAGCCACCGAGTGAAGGGGACAAAGGAGGGATATGACCTCCTCCGTAAGGAAAAACGTTAAAAGGGACAGGAGTGCCCCCCATGTGACCTTGCAGAGGAGTGCTAGAGCTCCCTACCCCCAGACCCAAAGTTTGTAAAGTGGAGTAGGAAAGTACATGACTTGTACCCAAAATAGGCATCCCATATGAGAATAGAGGTCCTATTGCACTTGGTGTGAAAGGGGTTGTGGCCACCACCAAAGACGGGATCGGACAACTGTGCGAAGTAGTTGTGGTCGATACCATGGTGGCTCGGACTGACGACGGTGGGTTAGGAGATGAAATTTATCCTGTGGTGACAACCGTGGTGGGAATTGAAGAATTCCTAGAAGGAGTAACAACATTTGTTTCCATTGTTGTGTGCAACACTGTCTGGCGCTCGTGAAATTGAATTGGTACAATAAAACGTGCCAAGAAATCAGTGGTTGGGGTTTCAACCGGGCCAAGAGAGGTTGCTTCGAGGTCCAAAATGGTCAATTCCTCCGGGAGTTGTTCAGGCACAATGGTTTGTAACCCGGTTGCTTCAAAAGACCCTTGTTGTTCTAGCTTTCGCCTTAATGGTGGTGGGGGTGGCTCCAGTGTAACCGGCGGCAGGCCAACAAGCCTTCGTGACCGACGGAGCTCGGGATCCTCCACTGTGTGAGAAGATCCAAGACAATCTAAAGGTAGTCTAAACGTTCAAAAGTAACACACACTAAAAAAGGCCCTAGAAGATAAGACAAGCAAACACTAAATTAATTGGAAGAACAGTTACAACAACCAACACTAGAGCA
>JZKD02S0697044.1:217324-264043 GCA_000966675.3 Picea glauca | reverse complement strand
GTTCTCGAACAGGCGAGCTCAAAAAAATGCCTCTATTGTTTGGTGTTCTACAAATAGCACACATAGTTCTGCGATATACAAATATACAAGGGGACTTTCAAGTTGGCTTATATTTTATAGACCATTGACCGTTTCTGGATCGCGGGTTCTCGGGCTGGCAGGGTAAAAAACGGCGCTCTATTGCTAGGTTACTTACAAATAGCTTATGACAATAATTTGACAAGCGGGTTTGCATTCTGGCTGGCTCAACATTCTACTCCAGGGCTGGCGGGATCCCAGAAACGAGAAATACATATCAAATATGCATAGATCCCTTATTCCATACTTAGCCACTTATTTGGATCACGGACTTGGCTCCGTTCGACTCCGAGTGCATATTTCATAATTCATGTGCAACACCAACTCTGTGGTTACCAGACTGGTGTGTGTAGAAATGAGGAAAAATTAGATATGTGCCTTTATTAAGTATCGACATAAGATTTTATATAGCATGTACCCATATCGCATTCCATACTTGCGGGTTCTCGGGTGGGAGGGGTCAAAATAAAGCCTTCTATTGTTCTGTGTTCTACAAATAGCACATACAGTTCCACGATATACAATTTGATAGGCAGACTTGCGGGGTGGCTGAGATTTTAGACGCCATTATTTGGATTGCGCAATTGTGAGCTGCACAATATGCCTCTAATGTTTCTTGTCCTGCGAATAGCCATTATGGTTGGGTGATATAGAAATTCACAAGTGGGCTTGCGGGGTGGCTGACCCAACATTGCATATGTTGGATAGCAGATGTGCAGGGTAGTTGCCTCTACACGCAAAACAAAAAAAACAAAAAAAAACATAGCAGCAAATAAGTTTGACAAACACAGAGAAACTAAACGAAAAACTCTTTATTGTGGAACACGGGCAGGAAAAGGGTGCACCTTTGCATGGTTTGGTCTATGTGTGTGGGTAGGAGTTTTTTGCGTCCTCTGCTTTTCTAGTCTGTTTCTATGAAAAAAAGTACAAAGAAAAATGAATATGAACATAAGTTCAGATGTTAAGAAAAAGGAAACTACTATGTACATATACAAAAAAAAAATAGGATACGTTGAATAGATTCAGAAATAGTTTTTGGGAGGATGTACCTTCTTTTTTTTTTTTTTCTGCACAATGTAAATTTTATAATTCGAGTAGAACACCGTCTAGAGCAATGTGTGTACAAATCAGAGATACATATATGCTTTGAAACATACAAATATGAGTTTGTAATAACTTTGATGTATATGTCACAATTCAAGTGCAATACCAATTGTATCGTGATCAGACCAATATGTGTCTAAGACAAACATACTAAATTGAGGAATGGGCACATTGGACCAGACATGGTCAGTTAGTGCATTTTGTGGATGGACTGTGTTTTTCATAAGAAAGAAGAGACTGTATTTGCACATGTAGTTTTCCAATTCTTTTGTTCTGCCAATATTTTGTAGCATATCAATATTGAAGTCTCCTACAAGTACAATGGGTCCATTCAGATGGAAATGGGTCAATGCATTGGAAATAACATGTACTATGTTGGAGAATGTTGCATGGGGAGCAACATACATATTCAGTATTGCAACTTCTATTTCATGAGAAAAAAAATTTGCAAGCACTAGCTCAACATTGTTTTCTTCGATATGTATATGGTCCAAAATTGGTAGATGTTTTTTCACCAGTATCATGACCCCATGTGTAATGTAACTTGATATGCAATTGTGATTTGGGAATTTTTTGTTATGTGTGCATAATGACATGTGTGTTTCTTGCAAGAACAGAATATTGGATTGCATTATATCATATTCATTCAATATATCATCCATGTGTGCATTTAAGTTGCGTGTGTTAAGCGAGAGAATTGATACAGATGAATTTGTTTGTATGGATTGGTAATCACAATGCAGTTTCCATTTTTCGGTGGTCCTCAGTCGTTCCATTTCAATATCAAAATTTATGTTTCACTTTGAAGTTATCTTTTGTGAGAGGACTTAGTAAATACAAGGACTCTATGCTTCTAACGCGGGACAGTGTTGTGTAGACAAGTCCATGTATCTGAATTCCAGCAGGTTGAAAAGCAACTTTATCAAGTGTTAGTCCTTGTGATCTATGGACTGTACGTGCACATGTAAGTTTAATCGGAAACTGTTTTCGAATCTTCAATTGACCTGTATTTGTTGATGTTAATACTGTCTTCGATATTCGCAAAATAGGTGTCCAATCACTTCCAGTATTTGAATTATATATATAAGACAACTTGATTTCTTGTCGCTTGCCTATATGTGGTGCATGGAATTTAATCCAAAGGACATCCACTTTTTCTATCTTGGTATAGCCTTTCAGTATTCCATCTGCACCATTCACCAAGCCATCCTGTGAATCATAGTTGCAGGCATATATTTCAACCAGCATTTCTAATTTGAGGACAAGTTGCAAAGGTAAAGTGACTTAATGTTCATTCCATGGCACATTTCCATGGTTGTCTTCTTCCAGGTCAATGGAATTGATGATGATATCATTGCCAGGCATTAGGGAGAGCATGTGGTTGTTATGGTTTGCAACATCCTTATTTCTGTAGAACATGTAAGGGAATTTTGGGTGTGTTGGTGCAGGTCGTAAGCATCTCAAATTGATATGGGTCAAGTCATCATGTGTTTGGTTGTTGGTGCGCATTCTATTCAAAATTGCAATGAATGTTTCATCTATTTGGCGCATTGTAGTATGCAACTCAAAGCATTTAATATTGTCTCTCCAAAAGTCATGGGTGACTATTTCCATGTTGACCATGAGTTGTTCAAATATCAAAGAATCTTGGATGGGTTGTGCCTGGTAAAGATCCCATAGAATATCATGTCAATGTTTCCAAAGTATTTCGTCTGCACATGTTTTATGCTTCTTAGTCGGTTGTCAATGGAATAAAAAAACCGACTCCCAATCAAAGATGCTTCATCTATAAAGACAAGTTGGAGTTTCTCATAAATCTTAGATAATGTATCCAACATTTCCTTGCTAAGTGGAAGAAATTGTGACTTGTTAAAAGGCATTAAAAATGCAGAGTGGATTGTTGTTCCACCAACATTGTATGCAGATTTTTTTGTGTATGCAACTATTAGGCCCTTTGGTTTCATAGGATCAGAGGAATTGTTTGAATCATAGATTCGTATAATCATTTGGAACAACGCTTTTGTTGTGAATGTCTTTCCTATTCCTGCTCCACCTGTAAGGAACACGTGCACAAGACTGTTCATGTTCAAGCATTTTTTAAGAGCAATATCCTTTACAATTGTTTGTTTTTCACGATTCAACAGATGTCTTATTCTGTGGTATTCATTATTTTCAATTAGGAAAGGATGTTTTGTAACTTGAAAACCAAGATTGATACGTTTTTCACTTCCAGCCGCTCGAGGATGAGGCAGATCTCCTTGTAAGTCATAGGAATCCGAAGCAGTTCTGGTTGTTTTTGGGTCTCTTAATGTGTCATCATGATCGCCAGGGTTTTCTAGGTCATTAAGTGCAACCTCTAGATCACCCCATGTTGGATTAACATTGTAGGTAAATCTAGCTTCATTGATGTGCACCATAGTCTCAGACGCAACATACACAGCCTCCCATGTACAGAAGTTATGCGTTAATGTCTCTTCGTTTTCATCGAACGAAATGTACATCAACAGTTTTTCTCTACAATAGTTTTCATAGTGATAATGTTTGTTGTATTTGACAAATCGTATGACACTGGGTTTTTTTCTTTTTGATATGGGTGCACCATTTTTTTTGTAATGCGATATGAATTCTTCTAAGAAGATATTCCTAATAGGAGATGGACGTTGGATGTAATAATCAATAATAGAGCGACATACCATGTCCTCTGAATTATCGGGCTCTTGTTGCAACAAAACTGGTGGTTTAAGGACAAATGTGCAATTTTCAAGTGGAGATGTGTTTATGAAGACACATTTTCTTGAACTACAAGTGAGGGGCAAGGAAAGTGCAATGTAAATTGCTTGCTGAGCAGACATTTGTTGAAGATTAAGCAATGTATTACCAAGTGTGTGTATCATTTGTATGGCATCAATATGACTTCTTTCATGTTCTTTGCGTATTTTTCTGAATGCACTTGTCATAGATTTGTCAATCTTCGTCATATACGAGGTATAGTATGATGTTGCAACATATGAATTTAGCACGTACTGCGCATCTGTATTTTCTTTCCACATAACTGGCATATCCTTGGAGAAACTTTTGTTCCAAATATGGGAGAGTTTTTGTTTAAGGAAACATGTTGGTTGCCTAAGCATACATTGTATGTCTTGGATGTACTCATCTTCTGAAAGATTTAACTGTGTCAAGAAGGCATCAAAGCTCATCATTTCGTCAAATCCCCCTTCTTCTAGAAATGCGAACAAGGATTTAGATTTCTCAACAACAACATTTTTCTCTACACTAACCGGCTCTATGATTCTTGTAGCTCTCATTGGCGGCACGGAAAAGTTATATTTGCAATGTGAGTTTTTTGTTTTCTACAACTTCTTGTATGGTAATGTCTGAGGACTTTCACAAGTTCTGGATCCAAATGATCTGTGTTGCAGGTTATGTATTTATCCACAAATTGTTTGATCTCTAAATTGTTATCGGCTCCATACACTGGTGCATCCTCTATCCACAACAGTGTGTGGTCATGTTCATTTCCCCTATTCTGGAATTCAGTGACAAAAAAGTAGTTTGATATTTTTCCGAAAAACATTTCATCATGGCATATCAATTGTTTCAAAGCATTTATTCTATGTCTATAGTAGTGAGTACATGTCATTGGTTCTTTTCTTATGAGGTAGTCAATGTCGTTATTTTCCAGTGTATTAGTTTCTTTTTTATGTTTCATGTTCTCATGCAGGTCAGATACTGCAGCCACCAATGGATCCCAGCAGTGCTCTGCACTTGTAAATGTGACGAAAAATGTTGGCGGGCCTAATTGCCAGATCATTGCAAAAATATTTTTTTTGTTTTGTTGCAAATAGTCAGGAGAGGTGCGGATGTTTTTGAAATCTATGTATCCAATATCAAATTTCAAATTTTTTTCTAAGTTAACTTTGTACTTCACATCCTTCACGAACAACTTTCTTCCTTGTAACTGGCCTTTTCTTATTCGGACCCACATGCAGGACAGAACTTGCTCTATTATTATGCGCATTGTCTTGCAAAACAAATTTGTTATGTGACAGGAGAAGCAACTTCTTGAATGTAGAAGCTCCCATCGGACTATTTTATGATAATTGAATCATTATGTAATATTAGTGCCATGTTTATCTCCATAGAAGAGTGTTGGAAAGTTCATTTCCTCAACGAATTTGTCCTTGAATATTCCAAGTGGACGTTGCCCCTCGGCAGGTGCAATTTCGACAATTTTGTCTTACAAGTCACGAATGCACTGTGAATCAGTGAATCCATGCACTAATGTTTCAATAGCTGTTTCATTGTCTAATTCATCACTTGCATCAAAATCACTAGGATTTTCAAGAGTATCTTCAGAGTTGCCATGTTCTTCTGCGAGAACACTGTTCCAGTTGGCATTTATACAAATGTTCTCTTCTTTGTACAGGGCTCTGGAACATAATTCCTTTAATGCTTTCATAACAGCATGCACACACACTTTGCCTGTCTGATAGGCATTTTTGTATCGCAAGCGTCTTTTCAGAGCCACAACAATTGTAATTGTATTGTTAATAGATTGTGGCAACGCTTTTTGCACAACATCTAGTTGAATAGGCACATTAATAATTGATCCTCTTAAGCCCATATGGGGTCGTTTATATCCTGAAGGTCTGATTTGGGCAAATGCAATTCCCAGAGACACAAGTCTCTCCTTGAGTTTCGTAAGTGCACTTACATCTGCTAGTGTTGTATTACATCTTATTCGGTCAGGGGTTGCAAACTGTGGCAGTTTTCCATTTTCAAGTGATCGTTTGCACGGAAAACAAACTTTCGCACTGGAAAATGGTTTATCCTGGGCTGTCAAGCGGAGGTATTCTGCTTGCAAATCAGGCGTGAAAGACTTACTACTTTTTGAAAAATTCAATTGTTCACAAATTGCACATGCAATGGAAGGAGTGTCTTTCATTTGTTTCATGTAGCTCTGTCTTGCATTTTTCTTTCGCAAGGAAGTATTCATAGAAATTGTTTCCTGGTTTTCATTGCTACTACTACATGGTGTTTCTTGTAGATCACGAAGTTGTACAGTTTCATCACCATTCTGGGATATGCAATCACACTTGTTTATGCTTTCTTCTGCACGAACAAATTTCTTTACATTGTGATATGTGATTTTCTCTCTAAAAGGAAGTGTAGCAATGTATTTTTTTCTCTCGCGCATGACCTTTTTCAAGTTATGGTAACTTAGTCTACGTTTCTTTCCCAAGGGCAGGATGAGCTAGTGGCAACTGGGATGAATTTCACTTTCACCCAGTTTCTGAGAAACCACTTTACGTTTTTTTTTCAAGGCCTCTATGACCTTTTCAGAAGTCGGGCGAATTTGACGAATAATTTTTTTCAAATTGTGATAACTTACTCTACGTTTTTTATCTAAGCGGTCTATGGCCTCATCACAACTGTCATGAAGTTTACGCATGTTTTTTTTGTTCAAGACCTATCTGCCCATATCACAACTGGGAGGACTTTCATTTTCACAAAAAAACATTCCACGTGTATGAAAATTCGATGGCGTTTGGGTGGCATGGACAATCAACCCTGAACTACCGATATGTGCAAGAAAAGGTTCATAATGGATATTTGTTGTATATGTTTTCAACGAAAGGATGCCAATTGTTCGATCGCAATTTGAATCAATAACCCAGGAATTGATAGTGGCATATGGCAAGGGAAACCACACCTGGATATTAACCCTGAATATGATAGACATCCATTGCAAACAGAATCTGCAACCCTCCATTTTCCCTTTTTCATATGGATGTGCCATGTTCACAAGGTATTCCTGCCAACTTCCAACTGTCGACATGTTTTCTACGAGATATGGGCAAAGGTGTTGATGCAAGCACCTAAAAGCCTGTTGGTTGCCGCCTATAATTGCATTGCAAAAGGATTGTACAGTGTAAATTTGCAGTGACTGAACATCAAATTCTGTTGGTACCAAACAACAAATTGCATTGAACAAACTATATCCACAGCTAGACACAATGTTTGTTGCCAGCTGTAAACCATGGCAATCTATGCCGTGGAAAATCCCTTTGCATTATGATTGAAGGCCTTTGCAAATAACGAACAAGTAGATACGAGGACCTTCTATATTGCATATGGGCATTTTTCTGTCCACCAGTGGTTCATAATGGCCACTGAGGGCATTGGCATCATGCAATATTGATTGTCAGATGCAGTTTTATTGAATAGTAGATATCTTGTTTTTCTCGTCAATGACCAAATTAAAACTAATATAGTGAGCCAGTTAGACAGCCATCGTATACAAAATGTATCTCCCCAAAGTCCCCTCTCATGCGGAGGCAGAACTGGAGATGTAGACAACCGCATTTTTGAAAAATACGTAGTGACATCTTGTATTACATGCAACTGCCGAATAAAATCAGATTCCAGTTCATATTCATAGGACTACAAAGCCTCGGCATCGCCATTTTTAAAACAAGTCAAGAAATAATCTATCAATCCATTGCGCAGCTCGGTCAACGAATAGCGGAAATGCAATAGAACCTGGAATGTATCAAAAAGGCAATCCCCAACAGTATACGAGAATGCATCCAATCTAAAAAGCGCATTTCTATGCAAAACCACGTCAATGTTGTCATGTACAATGGATTGTGCAATTATTTCGTACGACTCAACATCTATTACCTCGTTCATCTCTTCAACTGTCACTTTGAAGCTATTTGCTACATAGTTTCACTTTCTATGAAAACAGAGAAAAGCAGGAGAAAAAAATAAAAGGTAGTAAAATAGAAAAAAAAAAAACAAAGCGGGGCACCAATTCCCGTATGTATCTTTGAACCTTCTTCTTCTCAACTTCAATCCCCCCTAGTCCCCATAGCATATGAGAAGAAAATAGAGAAATAAATAAAACAATAACTTTACTTAGCAGAAATAGAACAGGTAGACAGAGTGTTCCCACCCACAGAATGAAAGCATACCCTGCGTACAGACCCCACCCGATGGTTCCCTCTTCTGATGGCTCCCAACTACTTTTCGTAAAGCCCTCTACATTGCAAGATGCATGCTTTCTAGGAACATAAACTAAGAGCACAGACAAATATTGTGGGACTGCCACCATTGAAAAACAACAACAACAGGGAAACTTACCCGTCAACAAAGGACGACAAGAGCTCATCCCCAAAAACCGCAAACCGAAACAATAGGTCTAACATCTTGCAAAGTTGAAAAACAACAAATCAGTGAACAACCACGAAGAGATCGAACTACAATTGCAGGACCTCAACTTTGCAAAGTTGAATCAAACAAGAACCAGAACCATGGAACGAAGCACCAAACAAGGATCGAACACTCAAGCAGCGATGTCGACCATGAACGAAACTGTATTGCAACCCATATGTACAATATTCATTTAACACTGCCAGAGTTGTTAGGTAAACAGTTAAGACTGTTAGGACCATCGAAGGGCATAGGCCTATGCAAGCATTTAAGAAAATATGCAGCGTGACAAACCTGTTCTCTCGAAACACGCAACAATAAAGAAAAAATCAGGCATAGTAATATGGTATAGAATGTATTCTACCCAGCAGAAAATGCTAAGGGAGACATTCGAACTAATGCTAGCATTAATCCACCGTCGACCAATGCATAATAAAATATATAATTCAAAAAGACCATATACTACCAAATACTTTGGACAGGTCAAGATATTTAACATTAGGAATAGTGAAGGCTGCAATAAGACCTCCAATCCTTTGTCCAATAAGATCTTGACAAACATGATACTTTTTATTATATTAAAATCAATGTCTTCACTTCCCTTGTTCCAACAATAGACAATATGGAAATATTTCTGGTCAATGCACAATCTAACACTAGGTCAATGATTTATCGATCGCTATATTCCCTCTACGCCTACGGCAGGGACTAATAATACATGTAATTTCATTTTGATATTTATAAGGATTTGTGAGTGAACAGATCTTAGAGATAGATGCAGCAGATGAGTTAAGTTGTCATGATGTTACAGTTTCCATATGGACCCCTAACCAAAGCAAGCTATTGCAAGCTATTTAGCTTATATTACAAGACAATAATCATATTACGTTGCAAGACAGTAATCATATTAATCATATTAGCTTATATTGCAAGACATTGATCATATTATATTTCACAAAGGATCCAACCCATATTATTGTGCTATTACACTATAAAATATGTTTGTGCTAGTTTCCTAATTTATAGAATCTTCTTAACAAATTTATTCAAGTGAGAATGATATAAAAGGCATTATGTGAAAATTATCTCAAAAGGCATTAAGACTTAAATGTTCATAATTTAAAAGATGTTGTAACCAATGTATGTTCATATGTTCAAAAGATGTTGTACCCAATGTATATGTTTAGTTAACAAAGTTGAATCTTTTTGATATATTTAATGTTCACATTTTTTCCTTCTTAATATTATAAGTAATGAATATAAAATATATTAAAACACTGGTATAACTATATTCAATTAAAAATATTAAACTTTATTAAAAATATTAAAAGTGTTTAAAAGCATTAAGAGTGAAATGTTCATAATTTAAAATATGTTGGACCCAATGTATATGTTTATAGCTAAAAATGTAACTTTTTGATATATTTCATGTACACATTTTTCTTTTTAACATTATAATCAATCGATATAAAATATATTCTTAACATTATAACCAATCGATATAAAACATATTAAAACAATTATATAATTAGAAATATTTATCTTTATTAAAATTTATAAAAAATATTTTTAGAAGGTTTGTGTTAAATCCATATACCATTTTAATAATTTCATAATAAATTTTTATGTTTTGTAAATTATAATTTTATAATTTGTTATTCTTTAAATATTAATAATTTAATGGTATTTTATTCATGTTACAGGGAAAAATAAGTTTGGTAGAGCTTTAGAAAATTTGGATAATGTTCTTTACCATAGTGTTAAATTATGGTTTAGTGTTTGCCATATTTGTAGAATTATATGGATGTTTGTTTAGAATTTTTTTGTATTCTAATTATGTTTTGGATTATTTAGTTGAGTCCATCATTAGAAGAGAATTATTCATGAAAACAATTATAAATAAAGATTCATTACTACTAAACCACTAAAATTATGAAGGTGTATGAAAAATTGTATGGAGTGCCCTTATCAATTTGAATGATTTAGTATCAATTAGTCTTTATTTACAATTACTCCCATGAAAGTAATTTTCTAATAAAGTTGAACTCAACTAAGTAGTCTAAACCATACATAGATTATTGAAATTTTTCACATAATTCTCCATGACCTTTTTGAAAATCATAAAGGGTTATTTATGATGACATTAAAAAACATATTAATTGAGCACTAATAATACAAAAAATATAATAGTGTTATCTATTGATATTATGGTAGCTGCGGGAGGTATTTACCTCCACATGTAAACTTGACGAGAATAGAATATTATGGGAAGCAAGAAGAAACCCTAATGAGTTGGCTAATAATCCTAGAAGACATGTCGGCTCAAGAAGATAACTTGTATTAGGTTATTAGCCTCCAAGATAAGAAGTCGTCCAGAAGAAATAAAATATACTGAACAGATAGATACCTAGAATGAGAAGTCGGCCCAAACAGTTAGCCAGAATTACTATAAATACAGGAGGCCAATCTTCATTCTGGAAAGCAGTCTCAGAATTGCAAAGCAGCACTTGTGCGCACTGCAGTGCCCAGTTTTGTGCGCAGGTTTGGAGGAGAGGTTCCATTGCAGCTGCTGCAGCTAGTAGATCACGTTTGGCCTGGACTATCTCTTGGTTAGGGTTTGGACTATATGATCAAATCTTGTTGATGCGCTATCCTTGGGGAAAGGTGTACTACCCTTTGTTTGGCTATCTAGCCTAGGGTTTTCTTCCAGAGTGATTCTCTGTCAAGGTTAAGGTGCTCGAAGGGTGGCTTTAGCCTATGGTTGGATGACAATAGTGATATTGTCAATGGTAAAATGAGCACATCCATTATTTTCTAACATGTTATGGGTCCACACCTCCTTCATTCAGTGTAACCGCTGGAAGGAAACATAGCCATAAGGATATTAATCTCGTTGAAGAATTGTCGCTAGGGTTTCTAGCAGGAGGAGTCACCAAAGCATTATCGCTAGGGTTACTAGCAGGTGCAGTTGTAGAAACCCTAATCCTCTCGGTGAGGCACCTTAAGTGAAGGTATTGACCTAATTTTTAGATAGATGAGTGCACCCTAGCCTAGTGCATCTCTTGGTACTCTCAGCAAGCCAAAACATCAAGTTTGAGTTTTTGGTCAAAATCTAGGGTTGACCAAGTCAAAGAAGCCATGACTTACTCTATGAAGTCAGAGAACAAGTTAGATGGAGTTTCTAACTTCGGGGCATGGAAGATAAGGATTGACCTCATCCTTTCCAAGAATAAAGTGTTGGATATCGTGAAAGGAAAGATCGTGGAACCAGAGTTTGAAGACGGAAAAGAGAAGGAATCACAGAACGTTGCAGTTATGGAGAAGTTCAAAGACGGTGACATCAATGCCATGAGTATCATAGTTGACTCTATAAAATACCACTTGATACACTACATATCCTATCTTGACTCATCAAGGAATATGTACGATGCCCTAACAAACCTCTTCTCAGTCAGAAACATTGGACAAATAATGATTCTAAAGAATGAGCTCTGTGACATGAAGATGAATGATGATGATAGCATAACATCATACTTTGTGAGGATCTCCCAGTTAAGAGATCAACTACAAGCTATTGAAGAGATCATTTTAGAGAAGGAATTGGTAAACAGAGTACTCAATGGTCTTCCCAAGACATGGGATGCATTTGCCACAAGCATGAACACAAGGAAGGAGTATCCTACATTTGAAGAAATTTGGACTTGCTGTGCTCAAGAAGAATCTAGGATCAATGCAAAAGAGAAACCCCAAAATAAGTACGATGATCAAGCCTTCACAACAAGATTCAAAAATTTCAGGAACAAAAGGAAGCTTGGTTCGAGGAGGAAGCCAAATCAAGAGAAAGATATTTCATAAATACAATGCTTCAACTGTCGAAAGTATGGTCACTACAAGAATCATTGTCCCAAGCTAAAGAAAAGGAAGGAGAAACATGAATCATCAGTTTCTGAAGAAAAGGAACCTACAAAGAATACTAAGCAGGATGAAAGAGACTTCTTCTTCTGAAGGTAACCATACTCGTTTTAGTTCTTGTACATATCTTGTTTGCATCGTCTTTGTACATATCTTGTATATCTATCTCTTGAAAGATAATTTGTTCCAAGAAGAACTATACCTATGGAAGAACAACAAGATACGGACTGCTATCATTATACAAGGAAATCCGAAATCAGAATCAATCATGAAAAAACTTAGAAGAAGCAAAGACAGAAAGAAGTCAGGAATCAAGAGAAAATTGGAGAAAGACTTATGACGTTTTACAGAATGCAATAAGACGAAAGCATGGACTCTATTAGACAAAAGGACCCGATTATATATTGCATAAGACAATAAGGATGCAGACAAAAGCATGGACTCTGTTAGACGGAGGGATCTGATTATATGCACTCATACATAAAGCAAGGATTAGGAGGGAGCTAATCCTATGATCCATTGAAGATGATGAAGTATATATCCATGGTAATAGTCATGAAAGATAGTACATGTTCAATTCAACCTTAGAAGAAGTCTTCTTCGAAGACAAGCCTTAAAGTATCCTTGGTTTTCCATCCACATCCATGATTCTATAATGAAAGGAAGAGGTGGGATCTCTAGGGCATGGAATCTATAAGAAAATCTATGGACCCAAGAGATAAAGAAAAACATCAAGAAGAACATGAATAATCCAAGAAAGAAAGAGAAACCAGAACAACCAGTCACTGTATTAAGAATCACAAGATTACCAACCTGATATGAACTCAATAAAAGAAATTAAACAGAGGAACTGAAAGTTGTGATCCAGAATTAGAGGTTCTCCCAGATGGAGGGAGAAGACTATGATGATTACTTGTTCCAATAAACCAGACATACCTCTACATGAATCTTTATATCATCCGCAATATCCATGGGTTGGAGTTCTACATGAGATGAATTCAAAGATTGTTTTCCAGAGCAATTGAACAAAGAGTGTATGGAGAGCAACCTCAAGACTTTGAAGCATACCAGAAAGAGACCCTTGTATGCATATGGAAGAATATAACTTGGTGGAAAACCTCCAGTGCACAACAGAAGTATGGTGAAGATTTTCTATAACAGAGATATTGTATCAAGATGATTACTCAGAAGATCATATCTCATGATGACAGAATAAGTGCCACATGGATATGTTCCAGTTTTCCAACAATGATATACTTTATTGATCAGAGCTACATGAAGCCTTCAGAGAAAATTAGTGTTCTAGACCGAAGTACATTTGAAATCAAGCATTACATTATCTGTGATGAAGTCCATAAAGGAGAAAGTGGTTCTCTAATGCATATCTCCACAGATGAGTATATAAGAAGACATTTTGGTAAAGCTTTTGTCCAAGATGAAAGAGTTTGTGTACTCAAGTTGGAGCTCGTGGAGACGACTTCCTTATTGAAAAATGAAGAGATGACTCCCAGATTGGGAGGGAGCACTGATGTATTATTGATTGATGGATAGACATTTTTTAGTTCGAAAAATGGTCCAGGATCAGTAGATTCTTTCCAGTTCGGAAAGTGGATTGAGATTTCTGATAGACAAACATTTTCCAGTTCAGAAAATGGTCCAGATTGTTGATGTACCATAGAAAGTGACTTCCCATTGTGGTTAACATGGGAAGTTGTCTAGGTAAGTCTCTCTTCTTGAGGGTTACTCAAGAAGACTGGCCTGCCTCGCCAGACAATGATTTCCCATTATGGTTAACATGGGGAATGATCCGTTTTGGAGGTTGGTGTAGGACAGTCATTTCCTTTGGAAATGGTCCAGACAGTCATTCCTTAGGGCGGATTCATTCTTTCCAAGTTGCACCTTGTTTAGTGTCGGAGGAATGGCCCAGGGTAGGGAATGGTCTAGGTTCAACAATCAGGTACAAACATTCCTTAGGGAAGATTCATTCTCTTTAGGTTACACTTTCTTTAGTATCGGAGGAATGGCCCAGGGTGGGGAATGGTCCAGGCTTAGAAAATCAGGATAGTTATTCTTCCTTGCTTGAGAAGAATAGTCCAGATAGCTCATCATTGATGTTTGAATTTATGAGGATATATGCTCCTTCAGATCTCACAAATGTGAGTAGAAGAATGGTCCAGATAATTCAGTTTATATCATAACATTGTTTCTATGCAGGTTGATATCAGATTATTGTTATGAAGACTGCATGTCTCTAGACAGTAGATGTATACTATTGTGGTGGATGTGTTCCACTATTTGATCAAGTACATGTGTGCTACTTGGTGTGGTAGTGTACCACTGGATTGTAGTTCTGTACTACTATGGATAGATACAATTGTGTTCTATTGAATGATATTGTTCTGATTGCCTTGAAGACTATCAACAGTGTTGAAAATGATTATCAACTAGATGGATGATCAATGAACAAAGATTTCCCAGACAGAAAATCGTTCAGAACATTTATTCTTCTAGATTAGAAGAATGGCTCTTGTGTCACTCTGTGTAGTGAGCATCATGTTTGATTACTCAGATAGAGTATGGTTCCAAGAGATGATGTAGCTGATGACACTGATGGTGATGATGGTACTCATGATCTAGTCATGAGATAGTCTATACAACTGTGTTGATTCTACCGAGTGAATGGTATGTTTGTGCTCAATACCATTACCTATAATACCTCCCTAGCTAGGAGGGAGTGTTGATATTATGGTAGCTGCGGGGGGTATTTACCTCCACATGTAAACCTGAAGAGAATAGAATATTTCAGGAAGAAATAAGAAACCCTAATGAGTTGGCTAATAACCCTAGAAGACATGTCAGCTCAAGAAGATAACTTGTATTAGGTTATTAGCCTCCAAGAGAAGAAGTCGGCTAGAAGAAATAAAATATACTGAACAGACAGATACCCAGAATGAAAAGTTAGCCCATGCAATTAGCCAGAATTACTATAAATACAGGAGGCCAGTATTCATTTTGGCAGGCACTCTCAGAATTGCAGAGAAGCACTTGTGCGCACTGCAGTGCCCAATTTTGTGCGCAGGTTTGGAGGAGAGCTTCCATTGCAGTTGTTACAGCTAGCAGATCACATTTGGCTTGGACTATCTCTTGGTTAGGGTTTGGACTATCTGATCAGCTCTTGTTGGTGCACTATCCTTGGGGAAAGGTTTTCTACCCTTTGTTTGGCTATCTAGACTAGGGTTTGTTTCCAGAGTGATTCTCTGTCAAGTTTAAGGTGCTTGGAGGGTGGCTTCGGCCTATGGTTGGGTGACAATAGTGATACTGTCAATGGTAAAACAAGCACATCCATTATATTCTAACACTATCTAAAATGGAAAATAGGAATGTGAGATCATTTAATGTATACATTTAGGATATTAAAACACATTTCTTTAACATGTAAATGGATGTACATTCAATATTAAAAATATGCAAATGTATTAGCAAAAGATTCTAAAAAATTCTATAAAAAACTATTTGGAAAGTAACTTAATCACCATAATGTTTCCATGTAATACAACATTATTGGAATTTCCCTCTATAGAAAAATTGTACTAATGCTTTATGTGAATCTCTTGGTGCAAATCACATCATTAATATATTCATTTTACTCAATAAGATTCCCAACTAGCACCCTTTAGATGTTTTATAGGATCATTGTGACCACTCATTATTTTTTGAGAAAAGTTAATTGAAACAAAGGAATCAATAGGTATATACACAATGATTCATGTGATGGGTGAGAATACATGATTATGGATTTAGTTAGAGGTGTAGTAAATTGATGAGACATTTTCGTTTGACAAAACAAGGTATCCCTTGTAGAGAATATGCTCACATTAAACCAACTAGGAAAGATAAGACAAAATTAAACAGAAAGAAAAACAATGTCAATCACACATAATACACATAGATTTACCTTGGAAACCCTTAACCGAGAAAAAAAACAATGCTTGAGAAACTCCCGCTCTATTGTTGTCTTATCCATTCACCAAATAAAGAGTTACATGACTAACCTTGGTCCACACCTAAGACCAATTTATCATCCTACTCTTTTTTCTTTACATAAGAAAAACCCTACAGTTAATTCAGATTACATATATATTATCGTTACACACCTCTCAAAACCAAGAGTTTGATCACCTACCAACACCTTTTACAGTAATACATCATGGCACGTGCCATATTTATAAGATCTACTGCATGCAAAACACTAATTCACTGAACCCAAAAAAGGTTACAGATTCATGAAGATGATTGGTTGCAATCCCACAAATCTTGGGATTCTGTTATAGTCGACTACCCATCAAAATTCAATCGGATACAAACCAGTCAACCTCCAACTGGTCTTCCAGTCAGTTGTCACTCGACCTCGTGTCAATTGACCTTTCAACCTTTCAATCTACCACTTCAACCATTGACTTAACCATCGACTTGACTTACCCATCCAATTGAACATTCACCCAGTTGATCCACCTCAAATAGTCAGTCTATTGAAGTCAGTCTGTTCACTATGTTTCCATTGCAAATAATATAAAGACCCAACATTCTCCCACTTGTTGTCTTCTTTATTAAAGTAAGAGAACCTGAACTTATGTTCACTAACCTAGGGAAGCAATACCCATTGCCTCTGTTGGGTAAATTATATGTTAATTTCCATTACATTTAATGTCAACCTGGTGGTTCATAAACTTAGAGATGCAAACACACGAAATGTAGGATCAAAGCTTATTCTAGCTTATGCTAACGACTAATGTCGACAAAACACACTTCAAAATGTAATGAATGAAAGCAAAATTGTTGTAGTGGTTTCACACATATGATGCAAGAAAACAGATTAAAGTAATGCAATGCAAAGGATTCAAAAGAAACACACTCAGAGATTTGTCCTCAAAAAGAGATACACCCAAAAAAGTAAGATATATGTTGATACGTAATTAGTTTTGTTTTATGTATTAGAATAGACTTGCTTCAGGTAGATAATCCATTTAAAATTACACATATACTTGTGATACTTAACAAAAAAAAACATATAACAACAATATATTACAATATAATAATAAAAAATAACAATGAATCTGCTAAAGCCAACTAACACATGAATAAACATTAACAAAATGATAGATAATAACTATATAGTAATGGATAACACATAACAAAAAGTGGTAGATAATAACTATATATGAATGGATAACACATAACAACACGTCATATTACAAGTAATCAAAACAATATATGCTAATTATACAATACGTAACTATATACTAATCAATATAATAATTAAAACAACACATTAATATAACAAATAACATATACAACTAAAAATAATACAATAAGTCAAGACGATATGAAACATAACACCCAAAGAGTGAATTAATAAACGATTTAAACATGTAGAGGATATGGAACATAACACCCAAAGAGTGAATTAATAAACGATTTAAACATGTAATGGTGTATAACAAGACAAGAAAGTTATAGAGTGTAAACAACATGATATATTTACATGGACCAAAATAAAAAAACCCACGTAACACAAAGTATATATAACACAACACGTAAACAACAAATCATGTAATGGTTTATGTACAAGAAATTTGCACAGGAAACATGCGAAGACAGAGTTTACATAACAATGAAATTTTAATATGATAAATGTATATCTAAAAAAACATAATTAAAAAAAAAAAACGAGAATTGTTCTTTGAATTCATAAAACAATGCAACAATGTAGAACATAAATCGTTTGTGAATGAAAACAACACACAAACTAAAATAAAAACAATCTAAATTAATCAAGTAGAAACCACGATGTTACCTGGATCGAGGGGCCCTTCTCGACCTAGACAATGCTCCTGGAGAAATTAACTCAGACCAAAATTGTCAACGCACGAAATTGCAGCAAGGAACAATTCTTCATTTATTAAAAATCAGTTATCATTGGTTTCCTCGCGGGAAGATAGGTTTGGTGTTTTGTCATCATGTGGTCGCTGGATAAGGAGTTGGTAGATTATTCTCCAGATCTGTTGGAAGGAGTTCTGATCTGGACGGAGATAGTTGGGCGACAGGTGGACCTCAATGTATCTTTGTCTTTTAGTATGTTGGGACCAGACCTTAGGAATACATCGCTTGGTGGTTTGGGCTTGGTTGGTATCCATGAGCTTCCTCTCATAGATATCTCAAGGGCCTTTTCAACAATGGCATCTCCTTTTCTGCCAAGGTTGGAGGGTGGTTTGGAATCGGGGGTCGTTGAGATGGTCTCGACAGGATTCGTTTCTGGTGAGTCTCCCCTTTGTCTCTCCCTTGGGGTTTCCTCTCCCTGTTCCAGGCCTTTTTCCTCTTACTCTTCCAATGATCACCTTTATTTTGGTACATACGAGGAAAACTTTGGATTTTAGGAGGGGTCCTATTCAAGTGTACAATCAAGGCACCAATCTCCTAAGGTTTTCATAGGAATTTGGTCTAGACTCTCTACTCCATTCAGTGCCTCCTGTATTCTCTCTTCGTTCTCCCACTTACCCCCTTTATCCTTTGGAGTGTAGTACTCGTCGAGCTTCATAGACTCGCTTCTAGTTTATTCCAATCCTCAGGTTTCAAAGGGTGCCCCCTCAAGTCATTCTTCTTCTCCCAAGATTAAGGGAAAAGGGGATTCACCAAAATCCCCCCAAATCTCTTCTGATTCCTCGGCTCCTCCCCGGTCGGGTTCTGAGAAACCCAAACTTATTAAAGACCAGAAGAAGCTGAAAAATTCAGTTTTGGGTGAAGAGGTTTACATGGCTCAAGTGGAAGATATGGCTTCATTGACAGTGGTGGGTAGGGTTAGTGGTCAAAGTTTTGGAGTAAAGACTTTCAAGCACTGGGTTGAAGCCGAATAGAGAAAAACCCTAGGATATACTCCCCTTGTTTAGGGCCTGTCTAGAGGGTGGCTTTATTTCAAGTTCTAGAATTCAAAAGATGTAGAGAGGATTTTGAAGAGCCCCTGGAATATTTATCATACTCCCATGCATCCTCTTCAAAAAGTGGACACCAATGTTTGATGCGAGCAGGGAAAGGACATATGTCATCCCAATTTGGGTAAGGCTTCGGGGATTACCAATGGAATTTTGGTCCTGGACATGTTTCAAAGCGATTGTAAATACACTTGGGTCCTTTCTTAATGCATGTATGTTGTTCCAGTCATTTGGGGAATTATCGGTGGAAAGAATATTGGTTATATTGAATGTCAGGAAAGGATTAGCAAAAGATTTGGAGCTAGTCATGGGGAACTAATCTTACATGTAGGTTTTGGATTACAAAGGTGTACCCTTCAGGTGTAGGAGGTTCCATCAGTATGGGAATGTGGTCAAATATTGTTCTCTTCCCTTTAAAAGGTGCTCAGATCCATTAGGTGTGCAGTCGATGAGGAAGAGACTGGCTTCTCCCACTAGAACGGACTCAATGTCTAGCCAGAAGTCGCTTGGAGCTCATAGTCACTCCATTAGTGAGGACCAAGTTTTGTCTCTAGAGGATACCCGGTGTCAAGAGATTTTGGACAGTCACACTCAAATTTGGGATACTACCCCTCGACCTTAAGATCAGTGAAAGGAATCGACTCCTTCTCATGGTATGTGTAGTAATTTCCCCTTATGTCCATTAATTTCTTGGTTAATTCTTTGTCTCTCCTTGGCAAAGATTGGCTGGGCACACTATCAAATTTCCCACTCTCCCTAGAAGGGTATGTATCCTCCCCCCATAAAGTTTTGAAATCTCTCCCTCTTAAGTTTTCCCTTGTGGTGGAGGCTACCCTAGCACCTTGTAGATTTAAGGTAATAGAAGGAGATTCCTCTTCTCATGATTCTTCTTGGGACTTTGAGGGAGATCTCATTGCTTACAACCTGAGGAATCGGTTGGTCCCAATCCTTTCAAATGTGCCAGCTTGAGGGGAAGGGCTTGGAAAAAAACCTTTTCTTGTGAAAGGGGGCACATGGAGGGGTCGAATATATCATCTTAACATTGCACAAAATCAAGTGTTGGTCGATATGGCGGTAGAGAAACAAAATACGATTAAAGGGAAACTTAGAGCGGTGAAGCCCTGGGATGGGGTTCCCCCATGAAAATAATTTCTTTTAATTGCAGGGGTTTGGTGAGCCCTGTCAAAACATATTCCTTGAAAAGGCTCATGGAGTCAAGTCAGCTCGATATTATCTTACTACAAGAAACTATAGGGGAGGGAAAGGCTATTGTTCGGCTTCTGCAGTCATTGTTCAAGCATTGGGATTTTATAGGTGTGGATGAAAATGGTCATTCTGGGGGTCTGGCCATTGGTTGGAACCCTGAAAAAGTGAAGATTTTAAACTCCTGGGGTTTTGAGTCAGAAATGGGCGTGGAGGCTTGTCTAGGGGACCTAGGGGAAGTTTTTTAGATCTTAAATGTGTATGGGCCTTATGCAGAGCATGTTCAGTTTTGGGAAACCCTCTTCAGAGAATCCATTTTGCAGAATGAAGACATTATTTTGGAAGGGGATCTAAATTTATCCTTAGGAGTTTAGGAATTTTGGGGCCCAAGGCTAGACCTGATCCTCTCTCATATTTTTTCAAGAACTTAATTAAAGAGAAAGGTCTCTTAGATCTTGATCCCATCAAACTGAATCCAACCTGGAGGAAAAGAAGGGTTGGTGAATATAGGGTGGCAAACTGGATAAATAAGTTCCTTGTATCTGATAAACATCATGAAAAACCAAATCAATTCAAACAATGGATTGGCAGGGGGGGGGGGATCAGATCATATGCCGATTTTTCTAGAAGTTGCACAAGGGTCCAAAAATTCAACAATCCCTTTCAAGTTCAATCTGGAATGGTTAAAAGAAGAAAGTTTCCTATCTTTGGTCAAGGATATTTGGGTTCACTTTTCTCCTCGTTCAATATAGAAGGCTAGGGAAAAAATGGTAGAAATCATTAAACGAGTCAAGAAGGCAACAGTGTGTTGGGCCCATAATAAGAGGATTTTAGATGAATGGGAGTTGGCTTCAAATGAAGTAGCTTTGTCGGGCATTTATGCCTGAGAAGGAGGTGGCTTCCTATCTCAATAAACCAAAGAGGCTCTAATCTCCTTGGAAAATAAAAAAACAACATTGTTGGAAGCAAAAGAAGAAGTGTGGAGGCAAAAGAGCTGAGCCATCTGGTTGGCGAGTGGGGATGAAAATACAAAACAAATTTAGGCCTGTGCTAAGGGGAGAAAAGATTCCAATAACATTTGGAGCTTAAGAGAAACAGACGGAAGGGAAGTATCTTATTTTGAAGGACTTGCAAGTCTAGGGAGAAATCACTTCCAAGAGCTCTTTCGAGAGGATAACAAGGTCAATATTGTTGGCGTTGTTAGAATGGCCTAGTTCTTTCTGAGTTTTTTGAATGAGGAGGACAACATGGATTTGATGGAGGAGGCAACTGATGCAAAAATGCAAGAGGTGTTATATAGCTTCCAAAAAAATAAAATCCTAGGTCCATATGGATGGACAGTTGAATTCTTTTTGGATTTTTATGATCTCATTGGAAAAGATATTCTACAAGCACTAAAGGAAAATCGGAAGGAAGGCCAAATTTATGCCCCTATCAATTCAAATTTTATCGCTCTATTTCCTAAATCATATGCCCCTACCTCTTTGAATGATTTTAGACCAATCTCCTTTGAAATTTCCTCTACAAAGTGATATCCAAAGCGATTGCAAGAAGAATAAAGATCATTCTTTCAGTCGGAGTTTCCAAAGAAAAATTTGGATTCCTGGAAGGTCATCAAATTCATGAAGCTATTGGAGTAGCATAGGAAGGACTTCACTCTTTGAAAACCAGGAAGGGAAAAGGGGTTTTCTTAAAGATTGATCTATCTAAATCATATGATAGAGTAAGTTGGTTATATATCATACTTTTACTCACTCATCTTGGCTTCGAGGTACACTTCATCAATTGGGTAATGATTTATATCACCTCGACTTTATTTTAAGTCCTTATCAATGGATCATCCTCCCATTTTTTCAAAGTTGGACGAGGTTTGAAACAAGTTTTCCCACTATCTCCTCTCTTGTTCCTTTTGGTGGTAGAAGGCCTTAGCTAGGAAATGGCGAATGCAAAGGACAAAGAGGATTTCCATGGTATTCCAATATCCCCTAGGCTCAAACTCTCCCACTTACTTTTTGTGGATAATATTTTTCTTTTTTGCAACAACCTTCGAGGAGATGAACCTAGTCTAAAATTTTCCTTGGATCTATTTAGTAGGGAAACATGGATGATGATAAATGCATAGAATTTTACAATGTTGGAAAACAACCTAGAGGCTAAATAGTTGGATTTTTACTCCCAACTTTTCCCTTATGAAATAAATCCTTTCGAGGATGGTCTGAAATACTTAGGTTTTCACCTGAAGCCAAACTGCTATAAAAAGGAGGACTGGAACTGACTACTTTCCAAGATACACGAGTTCTTCAAGCTTTGGAGTTTCATATGGTTATCACATGCAAGGAGACTGACCCTAGTGAAGTCAGTGTTGGAAGCAATTCTAGTTTATTGGATGTCTTTGGCCTGGATCCTAAAGAGTGTTTTGGATAATTTCAGGAGGACATGTTTCAAGTTTATCTGGGCCATATCTTTAGATTTTTTTTGCTTCCTGGGTAAGCTGGAAGGTTGTGGCCTTACCTAAATATTTGGGCAGATGGGGATTGAAGAATGTTTTCATTTTCTCAAAATCCTTGGCCGCAAAATTCTGTTGGAGATTGATCATGAACTAGCTACCTACTTGGGATAGAATGAAAAAAAGACAGATTGAGGGCCTGAGGTGGTGCACACTTTTCAAAGACTGTGAGGAGACGACAGTTCATCTTTTTCTGAATTGTCATTTTATGACCCAAACTTGGGCTGAAGTTTCTCCTTATATGGGTCAGATTGTTCCATGGAACGGTCCTTTGATCGAAGAGGTGTACAAAGGATGGGCATCCAATATTTTTGTCCATCACCTGAAATATCTTACTCTTATCATTAGTCAGGGCATCTGGCTTTTCCATAATAACATTATCTTTCTGGGGCACGTACAAGAAACACTCAGTCTATTGTTAACACTTGTGTGAAAAATTCATAGAACTCATTGCATCATCATGGTGAACTTCTTATACTTCAAACAATTTTCAAATGACGCTTTATTTGCAATCTATCCAACAAGGAATAATTTGCATGTTAATTGATTTCGTGTATATGTAAATCTAGAATTGGTAGTAATGGGGAGCAAGAAAAGTTACTATAGTTTCTATATGTTCACAGTTGTATCTGGTTCGTGGCTGGAATATGGATATATAAACTGTTTATCTAGAAATATTGGAAGCTACCTTATCATGAGTTCAAGGGTTTAAAATGCATTGCAACAACACAAAAAACAATTAACTAAAGTGGATGGAAAGAAAAATCTAGAAACATATGTTTTATGTTTAGAAACAACTAGAAAAAAATATTGTGATAATTCAATTGATACTCGCAACTTTCGCACAATTTCTGAAGTATATAAATCTTGGTGACAATTCAACTCACTATGTGCAAATAGTCTAAGCATAAAAATTCAATACAAACACATCAAAATGTTAACAATGAGCAGTAAATACTTTGGATCCAAAGTGCAGACACAATGCAAATGTTATTTCTTATATGAGAACTACATAGATAACATGCCTATATAATGTATATATTATATGCCTTTGCATTTAGATCAATTTTATAACAAACAATTAAATTATGGTTCTACTTTGCATCCAGGGAAATGGAAAACAATACATAGAAATCATTACAGATGCATCACAACAACATTTTTTATTTATTGTCTATGTGACATGTGTAGCTTTCCTGTATTGGTCAATGTAAATTTTCCATGTCCCTGAGAAATCACATGGCATATAAAAATTACTTGGGACAGTTTTTGTTAACATGTTTCATATGGAATTTCTCTCTAGCCAAAAAGCAGATAGCATGCAAGACAATTGCACATCGCATAGACAGTTTGAAATGGAGTTGAATATGCATTTTCTAGTATCAATGTACTTTGACCTTGTCTGGACCTGTTTGCACAGCACATAATTCAATAACTTAAAAAGTCTGTGTGTGTGTGTGTGTTTTCAAATAATATTATACACGAAGTTGGTATATAGACTTGTGAATCTAAACCCACAACTTTTGTTCATGAAGTTAGTATTTTAATTCTATAGCTACATATATTTCCAATTGTTACTATTGGAGATCAATACTTGCTTTACATGTCATTGTTTTTGTTTCACTTAGATGTGCAAAATTTATTGGTTGGATTCCAAATATTGCTAGTTTGGTTCAATTGAACATAGCAATTGTCAAATTGCATAGCCACTTGATCGTATCAAGTTGTGGTTTATAAAATAGAGAGCCTATAGATATCTTCCTTTGTCTTGATTGTTGTCATCTTTATTAGACGTAAAAGGATAACCTATTGATCAAACATGGGAAAACATGTACTTAGACAAATACAAGTCAAATCTATTGTCAAGTATTGAAGCAATGCACGAGCCAACGACACATAGTACCATATTATGTGATGAAGGAAATAGTGAAGCACATACTTCATATAGTTTCATATCCATTGGAAGGATAGCACTTGGTACCACCACATAGAAAAACAAAAGAAGTTGACATGCCAACATATTTAGAGAAATCATCACACTTTCAAAGATATGAAAAAAACATAGGGAATTGAAGATGAGGGCACACTAAGATGGTGGATCAAAGGGGCACATAGCGTTTGGCAGCACCAAAGTGTTAAGCAATCTGATTCACATAGATTGCACACATACAATGTATGCAAGAAGTTATGATGCCAGAGTGTGGAATGTTGATCAAAAGTACGATGAATCATTGGTGCGAGACACAACATTAAAGCACACCAGATACAAAGTGGAACGTATCACCGAAGGAACACCGATACATAGAGAAAGAGAGAAAGTTGAAACAAGCCGACAACAATTTATGATTGTCTTATTATCTATTTATAGGACATGCCAGCACCATAGTATTCACAATGAATCCTTATTTTTCCACAAATAGAGATTCCATCTCCTTCGATTTAAGAAGCATCAATAGCAGTCATCCATCATGTCCATTTGTTCTAGGGAATCTATTTGAATGCCAAAGTCCTTGCATACGTTTCTTTTGCTAATAGGCATATGATTCTATACAGTTCGAGGTATATGCAAATATCTTGTACTCCTATCTTTTCATTGTCATGTTGGTTGAGACTAATGATGCAATTTCCAGGAAGGGAATCCAATCTACAATTCAAGAGAAAGATACTTAGCCTAGACAAACATTTTCTTGAACTATTCTTCAAAATTGTTACAATACACCAACTCTCTAATCCCACATCAGTTGTCTGTGTCATTATGGATCAACAGCTTTGCTAAAGTTTCTACCTTGATTCTAGGGACTTCCCCTTCTATTAGTTCTAGTTTTCTATGTCTTCCTTGCTACAAAGGAAGCTAAAGGATATAGGAGGATTACCATGCTCTCGATGGTTGTACCAATTACTCTGTGTTATCCCTTTTCATCTCCCCAAATAATTGCATCAAGTTCTAGCTATAGAACTTGGTGCACTCATTGCTTTTATTTTTGAAGTGAATGAGGAGAGTGGTAGAGAACGAGGACAAATGTGGACCAAACAAAGTTTCTACCTCTGCAGCTACTCTAACTATTGGAAAAGTTTCCTGGAGATGGAAGAACAACCGAGACAAATGATTTACACTCACTCAAGTAACGTGATATCATCCTATCTGTGCAAACAAATTAACCATCATGGGCTAGATGTGAAAACTATGCTCGGTTTATCATTCGAATGTCGATTAACATTGAGAGTGAAAGATGATTATCCTAGACAAAGAGTTTCTTTAACTGTGATTTGAAGGTCCTGCAAAGCTTCATCTTTATAAAACATCATTTTCTCTCCATGTTGTCATATATCAATACCTTTGCATAGATACTGAAGCAATGCATTGCAAATTCAATATGCAATTTAAATTCTATATAGTATGATGCACTATGAATAGATATTACTATATCTACATAATTTCCCAAACGAAGTTGTTTAATGCATTATTGTTATCGACATACCTCATGTTTGAAAATTGTTAGTCAATCTGTCGTGTTGTAGTGCTTGCAACTAGTTTCTTTCCTGCATTTATTCCATTTCATTTTGATGTCAAAGCACTGGAAGAAACAAAATCAAGAGGCAAATAAACTTGTATGTAAAAATGGCATGAAATATACAATACCAACAAACAACGAATGAAATCAATAGAAACATCACACAAATAAAATTAGAAATATGTACCTTTTCAATTGTTGTTACATGTTTGTTCTTTTGTTTTGTTTTCTTCTTTATTAATGATTGGGGATAGTTTCGATTTATTGGACATCGAACAACACAAATAGACATGTAAGAATATGTTATCGTAGTGCAAATGCAATGCCAATTGTCCATGTTTTATTTTCTATGTGATCAGAATCTGTTTTAGAGGACTTGCTTGTCATGTTCAACACAATTTCTTGAGCCAACACATAAAGACGATGATTCTAAATATGTAACATGGATATGCAAATATGTATTATGATGTCAATGTAATTCAATATTCTAATGTTCACTATGACCGATATGCATTTCAAATTCAAAGTACAAAACAAATTGTATCATGATGGCTATAATATGTATTTGATATATGTGTTTTTTAAATTGAAAGTAGAAAAAAAATTGTATCATGATCACTCCAATATGATTTCAATATAAAAAAAAAAAATCGATGGATCATTCTTCACATTTGACCAAAAATGATCAATTAACGTTATTTGTACATGTTTTTTTTTGTCCAATAAGAAATGTAGATTCTCATTGTACATGTAACTCTACAATTTTTTTGTTTTCTCATTACACTGACTCATGTCAATATTGAATTCTCCTAGAAGCACTATGATTTCGTTGCAATCTAAATTGTGCAATTCTTTCGCAATTGCATTTACTATGATGGACAGAGTTGTAGATGGGGTTTCATAGATATTAATTTTGACAACATGCTAGCCTTTGACTATTACCCTTGTAACAAGTACCTCTACATTTGGTTCTTCAAAATGCATATGTTCCAATATGGGTAGATTTTTTTTGAATAGTATCATCACGCCATGTTTATTGCAATTAGAGAGGCAATTGAAACACTGAAACTATTGATTTTGCATCAACAATGTCATATATATTTTTTGAATGTACAAAATATCATATTGCATTGTATCATAGTCACTATCTATGTTGTTGATATGTGCATGCAAACAATCATTGTTAAGTGAAAAAATTGAAATACATGAATCCAATTGCATGGACTGGGAATCATATTATAGAGTCCACGTTGCATCATTGCGCAAATGTTCCATCTCCACAAATGTTTTTTTTTAACATTGAAGTTATCCATAGTCAAAGGACTTGGAAGATACAAAAACTTTGTACTCCTTACACGTGACAATGTTGTATAAACCAATCCATGTCTTTGCACCCCAACAGGATCAAATGCAACATTGTTCATGGTTAGCCCATGTGATCTGTGTATTGTACGTTCACATGGAATTTGAACTGGGAATTGTTTACAGATTTTCAAATGGCCTATTGTCACGTTTATGGAAGTTGGTTTCGCTACTCGCAATATGGATATCCAGTCAAGTGAAATGTCCTCTCTCTATAATGAAGCTAACCTTATGGCCTGTCAATGTCCAATATGTGGATCATAGAAATTTATCGATAAAACATCAGCCTTATTTGTTTTGGTATATGCTTTGACTATACCATATGCACCATTCACTAAACCATTATCCAAATCATAGTTGCATCCATATATTTCAACCAACATATCTAACTTCAGAACAAGTTGTGAAGGAAAAGTTGTTCTATGTTCATAACGTTTCACACCACCGTGGTTGTATTCTTATTCATCAATTGCATTGATTAAAAGTTCATTGACATGCATAAGAAATAGCATAGACCTATTATACAATGCAAATTCCTTGTTTTTATAAAACAAATAAGGAAATGTTGGGTGATTTGGAGTAGGTCGAAAGCAATTCATGTTGATGTAGTCCAAATCATCTATTTTTTTACTATTTGTTTGCATCCTATTGAGGATAGCAATAAACTTTCCATTTGTTTTCCACATTGTAGTATGAAATTCATAGTACTTGAAACTATCTGTCCAAAAGTCATATGTTATGGTTTGAATGTTCATCATAGGGTGCTCAAATATCAAGGAATCATGTATGGGATGTGATTGATAAAGATCCCCACAAAACACCATATCTATGTTTCCAAAGTACCATGTTTGTACATGTTTTATGCTTCTTAGCCAGCTATTAATCGAAAATAGGAATCAGATTCCAAGCATAGAAGATTCCTCAATGAGGACAAGTTGTAGTTCTTGATAAATATTTGACAATGTGTCTAACATTTCTCTTCTAAGTGGAACGAACTGGGACTTGTTGAAAGGCATCAAAAATGCAGAATGGATTGTTGTTCCACCTGCATTGTAAGCATCTTTACCTGTATATGTGACTATCAGTCCATTTGGTTTCAAAGGATCAATTTTATTATTTGCATCATGTATTCATATAAGAATTTTGAATATCATTTTTTCTGTGAAGGTTTCCCCTATTCCTGTTCCACCAGTAAGAAACAAGTACAATGGCGTCTACACATCCCTTGGTTTCTTTATGGAAATGTATTTGATGATTGCTTGTTTTTCTCTATTCAACATTCTTTTAAGTCTATAATATTAGCCATTTTCAATAAAAAATGAATTCCTTGCATCTTGGAATCCAAGATCAACTATTATTTTTCTACTTTTCCCTCCAACACATTGCAAATCTAGTTGCAAATAGTATTGTTGAAAGTCAACTGTGTTTGTTCCTTCTTGGGTAAATGTACCATCAAAATATAGAACATCATTGTCTACTTGTTGAATCACTTTTTCCATATCGCACCAGGTTGGATTGACATTGTATGTAAACACAACTTCATTGGCTTGTATTGTAGTTTGGTGAAAACAATAGGTAGCTTCCCATGTAGGCCAATTATGATTTAATGTACATTCATTTTTTTCAAATGACACATACATCATTAGTCTCTCTCTATAATAATTTCCATAATCAATGTACTTGTTATATTTGACAAATCGTATCCTTTTGCTACTTTTTCCCTCGAACACATTGCAAATATGGTTGCAAATAGTATTGTTCACAGTCATCTGTGTTTCTTCCTTCTTAGGTAAATGTACCATAAAAATCCAGAATATCATTATCTACTTGTTGAATTGCTTTTTCCATATCGCCCTACGTTGGATTGACATTATGATCCAAAAAGGATCCAGATAAGACTAAGGATAACTCAGAATTTTCATAAGCAACCCAGGAAGCTCAGAAAGGCCTCAGTAGACAGAGAAAATAAAAAAAATAAAAGTCCTCAAAACTTAGTGAAATTGGCATCATCGCGAAGAGAGTGTCGCAAGATTTCCAACGGCGTAAACGGCTCATCAAACAGAGTTACAGATCAAAAGATATTCACGGTCAAAATTTTCGTCAACCTAGCCCAATCAGCAGGGATGAGTCAGCATCCATACTTCCGACATCATCATCAGTACAGATGAATTCATCATCCATATAGTGTGCGTGGCACACACAGAGGGTGACACGTTTCATGTTGATGTCAGCATGAAATCATCATGGTGACGTGGAAGCACTAGAAGTTTCCATGTGTCACTCATTTTTAGACTTTTTCGATAAAATACATGGACCAATGGGAAGGTGCCACATGGCATTCCATACATCCACATGGCAGACCGTACAACCACCTGACATGTGACGTGGCAGGCTGACATGGAATAGATGACATGGTTTCTTGTGCAATGAGGTGACGTGGGCCAATGAAATGCTGCCACATGGCCCAGTCATGGGTTGCCACGTGGCAGTGGGAAAATGCACAAGGAATCCCAACAACTGAATTTTAAAAGGGGTAATGGGTTGGCTGGAACCAACCCCCAGTCCGCTAAATCCATTGCCATATCTGGCGGGATCCACCACAACCAAAACCACACTCCAAATTTAGCAGCAATCCTAAAGGATAACACACACACACACACATATATATGCCTTGTATTAAAATGGGAGTTCCGCGGGCTTGACCCCGGAACCTCCTCTAACCAAATCACTTTAAATATATCTGCCAAGCAACTAGCCAAATGACTCTGTTGGTATATCCGCCTACCAATATTACTTAAGACCCAAGTTTTCCAGAGTTCGGGGGTCAGACTAGGGGGCGTGCGACCATATGAAAGACACATAAAAAGATAAATTCCCCATGAATTTAATTGCAGGTGTAGGCATGGAAACCGAGACGAATTTTCTCAAGGGCCTGAAAGTGCCAGACTCAAATTGAGGCGTGGAGACAATCATTTTTGGGTAATTCGATGCCATGAATTCAGTGGTGTTGTTTGTTTTCTGATATGAGCAAAGCTTCTGCATCTTAACTCTAGAATGAGGTATACTTATGTATTTTTCCAAATTCTTTTGTTGAGTTAATAAAAAGGCCTACCCATTTGAGAGCAGGACCCGAAGACATAGATCACGAGGGACAAACTCTGTTATCAAGTTTTATGTTCAGATCTGATGAATATGTCTCTTCATTATTGAGTTATTCCTTCTTTATGGTGCACTTCAATTTATGCTAATTTAATACAATTCTTTAATAAGTCACATCGATGAAAAGATCCTGGATCATGTTGGTATCAGAGAAGTAATCTTTAACTTGAATTGTTGAGTGTGAATGCTTACTAGGGCCAAGCATAAGCAGGGTGAAGGAACTCTTCAGTCTTTCAATCCTGAAGTAGGCCATTCATCCCGAAGGAAGAAAATGGTCGAAGAGGACAAGAACAATAAACAAAAGAAAAACTTCCATGTGGTCTTTTATCACATGCCAGAAATGATCGAGCGAATGTATGGAGACTACGAGAAGAGTATGAAGAAGAAAGGGAAGAAAAAAGAAGAACAAGCATATGATAATGCTTCAGTGAATCAAGGGGCTGGGGAAGACCCTCCTGATCCTCCATCTTCACCATCAAGTTCTAGATCTTCTTCCTCTGAGCATTCTCATCATTCTCATCATTCTATCCATAAAACGTCTTTTAAGAAACCATTGTTAAAGCTTGATGTAAAATTTTCTTTACCTATGTTTACTGGAGATGCTAATCCTGAAAAGCTAGATAATTGGATTCAACAGGTTGAAGTATATTGTCGTTTTCAACAGATTGATGAAGAGAAAGTAAAGTGCAATTGGCCTCTCTTCGGTTGCAAGGCACCACTCTCGTATGGTGGGAGAGAAAGCTTCAGGACATAAGTAAGTGTGGTAATATTCTTTCCTCATGGTTGGAATTTAAATCAGCGATAAAGAATCGATTTTATCCATTGGGTTATTTACATAAAGCAATGATGGAATGGAAAACTTTAAGACAAAGTAAAGGTCAAACTGTACAAAGTTTCATAGAAGAATTTAGGAATAAAGCTCTTGCATTAAACATTCCTTTGGACTCTTATGAAACTTTAATGAAGTACATTGGCACACTTCACAGATATATTCGTCATACTTTACTATTGTTTAACCCCACCAGTCTTGACGAAGTTTGTGTGCAAGCCACTCACCTTGAGAACAGGGGAAAACATGTTCAAGAAGATCCCACAAAGAAACCCTCCAATCTCCCACATAAGCATTTTAAGAAGTTTAAAAGGAAGGACAAAAAGGCCGCCACTGTAAAGAGGGAAGAAGGAAAACCATCTTGCACTCATTGCAAGAAGAATGGTCACGATGTTGAACACTTTTGGAAACTACATCCAGAGAAGAGACCGAAACAGTTCGGTGGAAAGGGAAAGACAAATATTGTTGCTACAGTGCAACAAGATCTTGGTTCCGATTCAGGAGACGAAGGAAAGATCACAACGATTGGAGTACAAGGTAAATATGCCCTTCATGCTAGTTCAAATTCCAATAATGAATCTCATGATTATGAAAGAAAGAGGAATGAATTATTTCATATAAGAGTTGTATCTAAGCACACTGAGATAGATACATTATTTGTTTCGGGTTCCCAAGTAAACTTGATATCTGAAGCACTTGTCAAAAAGATGGGTCTTGAAACTAAACCACATCCAAAGCCTTATCCTCTTGGTTGGGTATGTGATAAAGAAAAACTTAATGTCACTAAGCAATGTAGGTTCAAATTTGCTATTGCTTCAAAGTTGATTGATGAAGTGGATTTTCGATGTTGTATCACTTGATATATGTGGGATAGTGCTAGGGAGTCCTTATGTTTATGATAGGAAAGTATTCTTCATTCGTCATGAGAACAAATATCACCTTACTAAAGGGGGAGTGGAATATATTGTTAGAGCCCACAACATGAGGGTAAACACCACACTTGTTAGTGCAAGACAAATGGAGAGACTCATAAACACTAATAAGAGATATGTACTCATGATCGTAAGGGAAAAGGATGTTGGAACATCCAACACCTTCCAAGGATGTGATCCTTCTCCTAAGAAAGAATTAATTGATATTGTTTCTAAGTATGATGATATTTTCCAGGAACCAGATGGATTACCTCCAAAGAGGGAAATCCAACATGAAATACATCTTCAACAGTATTCTCCTCTTCCTAATGTGGGCATGTACATGATGTTAGTTGTAGATATGAAAAAGATCAAAAAGAAGGTACAAGGCTTATTCGATCAAGGGGTCATTAGGCCCAACTCATCTCATTGTGGTTCTCCTATCGTGATGGTACCAAAGAAGGATGACACAGGGTGAATTTGTGTCAATTACTGAGCCTTAAATAAAATCATGGTGAAAAATCGATACCATGTTCCTCATATAGATTATTTACTTGATCAATTAAAGAATGTTGTTTATTTCACTGAGTTGGATTTGTGCAGTAGATACCATCAGATCAGGGTTGCAGAACAGGATGCATGGAAAACTCCCTTTAAAACCAAGCATGGATTGTTTGAGTGGTTAGTTATGCCATTTGGGATTTGTAATGCTCCAACAACCTTCATGCATGTGATGAATGATGTATTAAGGCCATTCCTAGATTATTTTGTGATTGTATATATAGACGACATTCTTATATTTAGTGGGACTTGGGATGAACATGTAAGGCATGTAAATCAAGTATTGGATACTTTGCAAAGGGAAACGTTGTATGTAAAATTGTCCAAATGTGAATTTGGTAAGACTGCACTTGTGTACTTAGGTCACATTGTAGGAGGAGGAAAATTGAGAATTGATCCTTCTAATATTGATGTAATTGTAAATTGGCCTAAGCCCAAAAGTGTAACCTAAGTACGGAGCTTCTTAAGCGCAGTCTAGTACTGGACGAGATTCATTTCAAACTTCTCTTTTATTGCAGCTCCTTTGCATGCCTTAACCATTGTGAAGAAAACTTTTTAGTGGGGAGGAAAGAAAAAAAAATCTTTCGACACTTTGAAGGAAAAGATTAGTACCACACCAGTATTAGCACTGATGAATCTTCAACAGCCTTTCGAAATCGAGATAGATTCCAGCGGATACACCATGGGTGCAATATTGATGCAATATCGTAAGCCTATCTGTTACCACTTTGAAACTTTTAACCAAGTTGTTGTTAACTATCCTACATATGATAAAGAGTTGTATGTATTAGTTCAAAGCATAAAGAAATAGAAGCACTATTTGTTAGGGAAGGAAACAATCATACATACAGATCATCAACCCTTACAGTATCTCCAAGCACAAACCAAGTTGCAACAATCTCGACATTACAGGTGGATGGGTTTTCTTCAACAATTTCATTTGGTAATCAAATACAAAAAGGGTACGAGTAACAAGGTAGTTGATATGATTTCTAGACCTCCTATTGGTGCTTCTATTATTTTGAAGAATGATTCTTTATCTCGTGATAACTATGTGGAACAATATGTTGTTGATGAAGATTTTAAAGAAGTATTTGAGAAGCTAACCCATGGTGCACAGGTAGAGAACTATTTTCTCCAGGGAAAACTACTCTACCATCTAGGAAAGCTATGTATTACTACTAAAAGTGAACGAGTCCATGTAATACGAGAATCTCACACTTCTCTTATGTCTGGGAATTTTAGGGTAGGAAAAACTATGGCTCATCTACAAATATTTTGTTACTATCCTCAGATGAAAGAAATTGTAACTAAATATGTAAAGGGGTGTGTGATGTGTTCTACTTGTAAGCCCACTAATAGAAAATTTGGGCTATACTCACCACTTCCTATTCCATCCCATCCATGGGAAAGTATCTCCATGGATTTTGTAGGGGGCTTACCAATGTCGAAAAGGGGTCATGACTATTTGTATGTTGTAGTGGATAGGTTCAGCAAGATGTGTATCTTAATGCCATGTAAAAAGAAGATCATTGTTGAGCAGACTGCTAATCTCTTATTTCAGTATGTTTGGTTTCAATTTAGGTTACCCACATCCATTATCTCGGATCGAGATACCCGATTCCATTGGGATTTTTGGACAAGCTTGTGGAGAATGATAGACACCAAGTTGAAGAGGAGCATTGTTTTCCATCCACAGATCGATGGACAGAAAGAGGTTGTTAACCGAACAATGGTACTTTTGCTTCAAGGCTACTGCAGTAAGAATCCCAAGTTATGGGTTTAACAAATACCCTATGTAAAGCATGCTTACAATCGACCCTTACATTCCTCCACTCAGTGTTCGCCTTTTGAGACATGTTTTAGATATTTTCCTAAGGTCCCTTTGGACTTGATGTATGGGAGAAATGTCGATTCAAATGAATAAAGAAATGAATACAGAGCATGCAAGTTCATTAAGAGGATCCAACAGGTACACCAAGTAGTCAGGGAACAGTTGGAGAAAATTCAAGCATAGTATAAATCTCGACATGAAAAGCACAGGGTTGATCATCAGTTCCAGGTTGGAGACTAGGTATGGATTCACATCAGCAAGGAGATATTGAAGGGTGAAGGCAATAAACTCAATCCCATCCGATATGGACCCTTCACTATTTTGGATAAAAGTGGTACCAACTCTTTTCGTCTAGATATTCCACCTTATATGTAGATTTACTCAATTGTAAATATAGAAAACTTGAAAATGTTTTAGCCTCCCATGATCATGGATCGGAGTGAGGAAGTTTCAATACCTTTAGTTGATGAGTTTTCTCCTAATTACTTGGATGATTTGAAGGAATATATCATCCTGGACAAAAGGATGAGGAATTCACATAGAGGTGACGTTGATTATCTTTGAGTGGGCTTAAAGGGCACACATCCAAGCAAGGCAAAGTGGATTGAGAAGGACAAGGTGAGGGAACTCTTCCCTCACTTATCTGTTGATTGATGAAAGCTTTTGGTGGTAAAAAAAGATCTCAGTGGGAAGGCGTGATCCAAAAAGGATCCAGAGAAGACTAAGGATAACTCGGAATTCGAAGAAGCAACCCAGGAAGCTCAGAATGGCCTCAGCAGACAGAGAAAGGGAAAAAATTCAAAGTCCTCAAAACTTAGTGAAATTGGCATCATCGTGAAGATCGCGTCGCAAGCTTTCCAATGACATAAACAAATCATTAAATGGAGTTACGGATCAAAAGATATTCACGGTCAAAGTTTTGGTCAACCTAGCCCAGTGAGCAGGGATGAGTCAGCATCTATATTGTTGACGTTAGCATCAGTACGGATGATGTCATTGTCTGTACAGTGTACATGGAACACGTAGAGGATGACACATGTCATGTTGACGTCAACATGGTGACGTGGCAGCACCAAAAGTTGCCATGTGTCACTCGTTTTTGGACTTTTCCAGTCAAATATGTGGACCAATGGGAGGTGCCACATGGCATTCCATATAGCCACATGGCCGAACATATAGCCACCTGGTAGGTGATGTGGCAGGATGACATGGCATAGGTGATGTGGTTGTCCATGCAATGAGGTGACGTGGGCCAATGAAATGTCAACACGTGACCAATTCATGGGTTGCCACATGGTAGCAGGAAAATTCCCAAGGATGCCCAACAACCAAATTTTAAAAGGGGTAAGGGGTTGGTTGGCGCCAACCCCTAGTCCACTAAATCCACTGCCAGATCTAGTGGGATCTACCACAACCAAAACCACACTCCAAAGTTAGCAGCAATCCCAACGGATAACACACATATATATGCCTTGTATTAAAATGGGAGGTTCATGAGCTTGACTCCAGAGCCTCCTCTAACCAAAGTGCTTTAAATATATCCGCCAACCAACTAGCCAAACGACATTGTTGGTATATCCGTCTGCCAATATTACTTAGGAGATGAGTTTTCCAGAGTTCATGGATCATACTAGGGAGCATGCGACCATACGAATGACACGAAAATCGAGAAATTCCACATGAATTTAATTGCAAGTGCAGGAACGGAAACCAAGACAAATTTTCTCAAGGGCCTGAAAGTTCCAGACTTATATTGAGGCATGGAGACAGACATTTTTGGGTAATTCGATGCCACGAATTCAGCGGTGCATTTTGTTTTCTGATCTGAGCAAAGCTTCTGCAGCTTAACTCCATAATGAGGTATACTTATGTATTTTGCCAAATTATTTTACTGAGTTAATAAAAAGGCCTACCCATTTGAGAGAAGGACCTGGAGACGTAGTCCACCAGGGATGAACTCTGTTATCAAGTTTTTATGTTCAGATCTAATGCATATGTATCTTCATTATTGAGTTCTTCCGTCTTTATGGTGCACTTCGATTTATGCTCATTTAATACAATTCTTTAATAAGTCGCATCGATGAAAAGATCTCGGATCACATTGTATGTAAACATAACTTCATTGGATTTTATTCTAGTTTGGTGAAAACAATAGGTAGCTTCCCATGTAGGAAAGTTATTCTTTAATGTACATTCATTTTTTCAAATGGAACATACAACATTAGTCTCTCTCTGCAATAATTTTTATAATCAATGTACTTGGTATATTTGACAAGTCGTATCACATTTGGTGTTTTCTTTTTTAATATGTGTCTATTATCCATTTTGTACTTGGAAACAAATGTAGCAAGGTATATATTCCTAATTGTATGTGGGCTTTCAATGTAGTAATTTATAATAGAATTGCACATGACATCTTCTAAGTTGTCAGGTTCGTGTATTAATAAAAATGGTGGCTTAAGAACAAATGTGCAATGATATATTGGAGATGTTTTTATAAAGATACATGGTATTGAATTTTTGTTCAACGATAGACCAAGGACAATATGGACTACTTGATGTGAAAAAATTTGTTGAAGATTCATCATTGCATTTCCAAGCATGCAAATCATTTGCATAGAATCAATTTTGTTTTTTCCATGTTTTGTTTGTATCCTTCTAACTGCATTTGTCAAATTTAGTCATATATGAATTTCTATATGATGATGAGGCATATGCATTCAAAACAAATTGTGCATCTGTATTTTCATTCCAAAAATTTGGCATGTATTCTGAAAAGCTATTGTTCCAAATATGTGAAGGTTTTCGTTTCAGGAATATTGTCATTTTTTTAGGTGCATTGTATTATCAGCAAGTATTGATCTTCTGCTAGTCCTATTTCCACCAAGAATTCTTCTAAAGTAATTAAATTGTCATAATTGTTTTTCTCTAGTGATTAAAACAACAACTTTGACATTTCGTAAACAACTTTTTCTAGTAACCCAATTGGTTCAAGAATCATTGTCTATCGCATCAATGGCATAGGGAATTTTTATCGACAATGTGAATTATTTTGTTTCTTACAACTTCTTGTATGGAAATGCCAATGCAATTTGGAAAAATCAGGATGCAGATGATCTATGTCACATGTTATGTTGCTATCCAAGAATGTTGTAATTAATGAATCACTTTCGTTTCCATATATTGGTGCATCTTCTATCCACATCAACCCATGTTCATGTTGGTTTCCTCTATTATGAAATAATGTTACAAAGCAATTGTCTGAGGCTTTCCTGAAAAATATGTCATCATGAGATATCAATTACTTTAAAGCATTGATTATATGTCTATAGTAACGAGTACAAGTAATTGTGTCCTTTCTTATCAGGTAGTTGATGTCCTTGTCTTCAATTCTTTCATAGTGCTTTTCATTTTTTTTTGTTTCTATAAAAATCTGTCAATGCACATACCAATTTATGCTACCAATTCTTTGCACTCGTAAATGTGACGAAAAACGTTGGAGGTCCCACCTAGCGTATCATTGCAAATACATTTTTATTAATATGTTGGAAGTAATAAAGAGAAATGTGAATATTTTTTAAATCTATGTATCCAATATCCGATTTAAGTATCTTTTACAAATTTGTTTTGTACTTCATGTCTTTTTCTAGTAACTTTCTTCCTTGTAATTGTCCTTTTCTTATTCGTATCCACATGCAAGAAATAAATTTTCCAATTATTTTTTGCACTATTTTGAAGAATAAATTTGTAGTATTATAAGATAAATTGCCACTAGCATGTAGCAATTCCCATTTCACTATTTTTTGGTAAGTAAATATTTTTATAATGTCATCATCACATGCATTTCCATAAAAAAGGGTTGGAAAGTTCATATCTTCTGCGTATATGTCCATGAATATTCCAAGTGGACACTTCCCTTCATCAGGGGAAACTTCAATGATCTTATCCTGCAAATAATGGATGCATTGTGAGTATGTAAACCCATGCACCAATATTTCACTAGGTCTCTCACTATCCGATTATATTTCCATATCACTCTCACACTCACAATTTATCTCTTCCATGCATTTTTTACTATATTTTTCAAGAATACAGGTCCATTCTTTGTTTACGGTGATGTTGGCAGCCTTGTATAAATCTCTGGAACACAATTCTTTTAATCCTTTCATCAAAATGTTTACACAGACTCTTCCCATCTGATAAGCATTTTTGTATTGTAATTGTCTTTTCAATGAAATTGCAATCTTAATTGGATCATCTGTGAATTTTTGAAACACATTTTGAAAAACATCCATATGACCAGGGACATTGATGATGGAACCTGTCAAACCCATATGCAATCATTTGTATCCCCATTGTCTAATTTGTGCAAATGAAATTCTAAGTGACACAAGTCTTTCCTCAAGTTCTGAAAATGTACTTGAAATGGGTAATGGCATGTTGCATCTTATCTGGTCCGGTGTTGCAAATCGTGGAAGCTTCCCATTTTCAAGTGTTTTTTTGTAACAAATACATATATTTCTAGAAGATAATGTTTTGTCATATGCACTCAAGTTAAGATATTCTTTCTTCAATTCTTCGTTAAAGAATTTAATGTTCTTCAAAAAATGTAATTGTTCAAAAATTGCACATTCATTTCTAGGTGTGTCTTGGATGTATTTCACATAGATTCGGCATGCTTGCTTCCTTTTTACATCAATATGCTCAGCACATGAACATCTACTTTTTCTTTTCTATCCAGGTTTTGCACTGGACCGTATCTGTTTTAATTTTGCACATGTTACACTTGGTATTTTACTCCTATGACTTCTTGAATTGATTGAAGCTTTGTATTTTGCATCTACATATCCTTTTTCCCCTTGATCGGTAGTAAATCTACAATTACATTTATTCGTTTCATGTGCCATCATTTTTGTTATGTGGTGACGAACTCATTCAACTGCATGTTTATTTTCTTTATGATAACCCATTTTACCAATTGCACTGCTATTTTCCAATGTAATATTGTCCTCACATTGTGCATCGTGTTCATATTGGTCTCTTTCCAGTACATGTCCAGGAACCTATACATTTTCCCGCATAGTTTTACTCAATGCTAACATTGTATGTCTATCATGCTCATTTCCCTGTGTTTTTACTTCATCCACTATGCATTTGTAACGATGCTCATTGCATATTTGACTATACTTCTCCCTCAACAATGGTTCATAGTGAATGTGAATTGTTTGTGTTACAAATGGCATCACATCAATTGTTTTGTCATACTTTGGGCCAGCCGAATACAAGTTGACAATATTGCTTCCATGGAGGGACCATACTTGGATATTTACATTTAAAATGAATTATATCCATTGTAAACAAAATTCCCCACCCTTTATCTTTCTTATTTCATATGACATTTCCATATTTACAAGATACTTTTGTCAATTTTCAATAGTTGTTGTATTGTCTGCAAAGCTAGGTCTCAGATATTGGTGCAAGAAATGCAATGCATTCTAGTCACCACTTTTGATTTCATTTCAAAAGGATTGCACAATGTAAAGTATTAATAATTTTTCATCAAAATATATAAATATCAAATAGAAAATCACTTCAAACAAACTATCACCGCAATTAGACACAATATGAATTGCTCTGCTTAATTCACAATAATGCATCTTATGTATATTACATTTACAATACTATTCAAGGTTTTTTCACATGGATGATAGACATGTATTAGGTTTTTCGAGATTGCATCTTGTTAGTTTCTTGTATAGCAATGGTTCTTAGTGAATGCTAATAGGATTTGCATCATGAAACAAAATGCAATATGGATTTGCATTTGCATTTTTTGTTGAAATTCAAATACTTTGTTTTCCTCATTAATGACCAAAATGAAATTGATATATTTAACCATTTTGCTAACCATCGTATGAAAAATATATCACCCCATAACCCTATGTCATTGTCATTTAGATTTGACGATGCAAATGGGTGCATTTTTGATAGATATGTATCAATGTCCTGAATCCCATGCAATTTGTACAAGAAATCAGATCCTAGCTCAAGCTAAAATGATTCCAAGGATTCTTTATATCCATTGTGAAAACAAACCAAGAAATGAACTATAAACCATTTTCGCAATTCAATCGAAGAGTAGCAGAAATGAAAAAGGATGTGCAATCCATCAAACAAACAATCTCCAAGACTATATGTAAATGCATCCAATATAAAAAGTCCATTTCTATGGAAAGCACCATCAATATTCCATCGATAATCTACCGCTCATTGTTTTCATATATTTCAACATCTATTTTATCTTCCATGTTCTAGTTTGTGTCGTTTAGATGATGCTTAAGCTTTTTCTGTAACATTGACCAATAGGGGAAAAAAAAAGATGCTAAATATAATTTCAAAGCAACATACTTTTTGTTTGTTAATGTTCAAGTTTGATTTTATTTGATACATATAGTTTCTTAAATAGTCTTTGACCACATTAACCAACTGCTGAAAAAAAGAAAATAATAAGCAACTAATAATTTTCCTTGGCATACATCAGATACCCCCGTAATATTTCATTTTACGGTTTCATTGATGATACAAGCAGGGAAAAAAGAAAACCAATTTGTGTAAGCATTAGCCTAACACCATTGCAAATTTCAATGAAATGAAGTAATTGCACATTGCATAAACAACACGCTATGAAGCAATAACAATGGAATGTTTTGCAACACATAGCAATGGCAATGTCATATATCAAAATTAGCATCGACACAACTTAACAGATAAAAAAAGATAGTGAAAGAAAAAAAATCATCCATACACATATTTGGAACACCGTATGTTCGGAATCAGTCCAGTTTTATTACCATCCTCATTCGATCAATTAAAAAATAGATCAATAAAATCATATATTAATAACAACGCAGTCTTGTATAGCGTCAGATAACTCTCAGAGTTATAATGCATTGTCCCATGTGCATTCTTGTATACCTTTAACATATGACAAATTCAAACACATGACTAGAAACATTATAATACTTTAGAGGCTCAGAGCGAGCCACTGGAAAACCCATTGAACAATGATCAACTAGCAAGAACTTAGTCAATCAACACTTTCTTTGTCGTGCTTGCCTCCTTTATATTCTTCGTTGTTTTGTAGTTGTGTATTTTTCAGTTAATGTCCACTTTCTCTACTAACTAAAATCCTCACATGCTTTTGTCAACTAGTTGCATTCCACATAACCTCTCTAGAATTGTGAAATATTAACCAACCTCTCATCTCATCTCTTTTTTGTACCACTTCCTTGTGCTGTTGTCAATATTTTCACATCAAATTCACCGTGGGAAAAACTGGAATGAGCATACACAAGTTCCTTTGTATAGGCACAGGATATTAAGCCAAAACTTTGGGTGCCAACAAGCCCCCATAATTATTAGTTGAATCATCCTTGAGCCAACACCCTCATGGAATATCATATACTAGAATAGAGTAAGATCAAATCATCATTAGTAACAAACCATAATATCAATCTGAGTTGTGGTGAAAGCTAGGATTTAGTAAGAGAAAATTAGTTATCAAGGTTGTAGTTGCAACCCAACATAGGTCTTAGAATCATTCAAGAAGGCTCCAAGGTAAGTGATGGCTCCAAACTTCATTTGGATAGAGTCTCGACTCTTTACCTACAATGGTGGTTGTGGTCATGAATTAGGGATATGTTAAAAGCATACCATTCAGAGAGTGACCCCATAGATGAGCTTAAGTTCCATCAAGGGAGAGCATAATTCTCTTATTTTTTTTTAGCTTTGACAATAAAAGATAGAATATAGGGAACTCCTAGCTTGGTGAAGTAGATATCCTGTAACATTGGGTTATCCACTTCAGCAAAGGTGATTATCCATGACGACAAGAAAACAATCTTCGGGCTTAGAAAGTTGGAAGATTGCCTCATATTCGAAGCATAATTCATGCAACTATGACGTCTGGGCCTACTTGTTGATGGAAAATAAGAGAGTATGACCTCTTCCTAGAATCCAATGGAAAAGCATCAATCTTCATGAAAACTAGACTGTGGGTTGTTAGATTGTCCAGATAGACTGGCAATGGCACATTCCCACATGTGAGTGAAGTTGGGCCATGAAACTAGAATTGAATCACTAGGAAGTGTAAAGATAATAGTGAAGGCACAAAAAATGGGGGGTCATCGATGGGAAGGTGCCACAAAGAATAGGGTGTCAAGTATTTCTCCAACAATTGCATACATGCAAGACAATATACATAGAGTATACAAGCGACTAGAGGTACTATCCATAAGAATATAAAGAATGGGTCAACACATTTATCAAAGAATAGAAATGGAGTCTCGATGAATCATGACAAGTAAGGAGATAAGGGTTCAGATCCATTTTACTGGTGATGTGCCTTTTGGAACTTGTTGTCATTGCTAGGTACGTGTCAACGATATTTCTAATGCACTCGAATCAGATTCCTTGACCTTTTAGTCTAATTTAGGGGTAGCTAATACAACCCAATTCCATGTGAATCCCCTACCAGAGCCATTACTTTGTACGTAAGGAATAACTTCGAGGTAAATTGGAAATCTTGCAAATATACAAAACTTCCATTCTATCCAATCCACGTGTGTAATCGGACTATACATTACACTGCTAGAAAGGGAAATTATGGGAACTATATACTCTTTTACCTGTTGTACACCCTATGCTAATCTCTATGTTGCAGATAAGAAACACATTTTCTTTGCACTGCTTGTTGATGTGCAATGTTTTCTTGTAAATACGAGCAAATCATTTCACTATAAACCAATGACCTATTTTGAAAATTATGTGTCTTGTCACTATCACGGATGTACAACTATTGAAAATGTGGAGCTACATAAATCTAGCAATGCGCAAGGGTGGCCTTTGCAGGTTCTCCGCAAAATACTTAAAAATAGAGTGTCTTATATCAGACACCTTTTTAAAAGCAATATCCATATTAATAGAAAACCATCAAACAGTCTACATATAACCAACACATTTTCCTCCCACTTCTTGTAGATGTGTTTGGTCCTAAATGGAGGAAAATCAAATTGTTATACATGAGTGACCTATTTTGAAAATTAGGTGGCTTGTCACAATCACAGACGCACAACTATTGGAAATGCAGACCTCTAGAAACATAGCAATGTGATGGGATGACCTATTCGGGTTCCTCACACAAGGCTTAAAAACAAAACCTCGGTAATAACTTATAGGTAAATTGGAAATATGAAAAATTGTAATTCTATCCAATCCACCTATGTGACTCGAATGCACATTGTCCTTCTAGTAAGGAAAATTATGCCAACTATATACTCTTTGACATGTTGTACATCCCACACTAATCTCTACACCGTAGATACGCAACACATTTTCTTTGCATTACTTGCAAATGCGTCTTGTTTGCTCGTAAATGCGAGCAAATCAATTTCCTACAAACCAATGACCTATTTTTCAAATTATGTGACTTGTCACAATCACAAATGTGTAACTATTGAAAATGCGAAGGTACAGAAGTGTAGCAATGCGGGAGCATGCACTTTGTGGGTTCTCCGCACAATGCTTAAAAACACAACATATTATATCGGATATACCTTTCGAAAAGAAATATCGATAATAAAAATCCATCAACAATCTATAGATAATAAACACATTTGCTTCCACTGCTTTAGATGCCTTTGTTCCTAAATGGATCCAAATCAATTTATTATAAACCAACGACCTGTTTTGCAAATTATATGACTTGGAAAAATTACATATGCATAACTATTAGAAATGAGGATTTACAGAAGTATAACAATGCAGGAGAATGATTTGTGTGGGTTCCTTGCACAAGGCTTAAAAACATAGGCTCAACCATAATTTTGAGGTAAATTGGAAATCTACAAAACCGTCATTCTATCCAATCCCACTGTGTGATTGGAATGCATGCTATGCTACCAGAAAGGAAAATTATGCCAACTATATACTCTTCAACCCATTGTACATCCCACACTAATTTCTACATTGTAGATAGGCAGAACATTTGATTCGCATTGCTCACAAATGCATGGAATTTTCCCGTAAATGGGACCAAATCAATTCTCTATAAACTAGTACCCTATTTTACGAATAACGTCACTTTAACAGTCATAGATGTGCAACTACTTAAAACAAAGAGGCACCAATGTGTAGCAATGTGGGACTGTGCCCTGTGTAGGTTCTCCACATAATGCTTAAAAACATGGTGTCTTATATCAAATACCTTTTGGAAAGAAATATCGATAACAAAAAGCATCAAACAGTCTACATATAAGCAACACATTTTCTCCGCACTGCTTGTAGATGCATTTGGTCCTAAATGGCACCACATCAATTTATTATAAAATAGTGACCTATTTGAAAATTACATGGCCTGTCACAATCACCAATGTGAAACTCATGGAAATGCAGAGCTACAAAAGTTTAGCAATGTGGGAGGCTGACTTGTGTGGGTTCCTAGCACAAGGATTAAAAGAAAAACATCCTAAGTACACTAAGTATAGGTGTGCAGGGTCCACAAGGATTCAAAATAGAGTGAGTGAATACTTTCCCTATTATCAGTCCTTGTTCTGGTGCCCAACAGGTATGCAGTTCACTTAGTTGTACTTAGTCTACTTGTTCTATATATAAGCCTTTTGTATCTTCAAAATAGACTGCATGAATTCTTCACAGTAACTGAATTTACTATAAATCGATGATCTATCTTACAAATTAATTTTATCTTCACAATCACTGTTCCAAAACCATTTGGAATGCGGAAGTGAAAAAGTGCAGCAATGCACGACGACAACGTCAATTCTCTGCACAAATCTTAAACATAGACAGTCCTAAGTACATGAAGAATAAATATATGAACTACACAACTATCACAACATCCAAGCACAACAATTATAGATCACAAACAATATGAAATCTTCCTACAAGAATTGGAAGAATGGATTTACCACACGAGGATTTAAAATAGTTTGAGCAATTTCTTTGGAAACCAGGTTCCCACGAACAACATTTCCATATCACACCAGTGAAAGCACCCTCACAAATTGCAGAAAACAATAGAAATAAAGGCATCAAAAGACATATCAATAAAGGCATCAAAACAAAGAATAGAACTATTGCAAATGTGGACCTGTGGAAGCATAGAAGTTTGTGAGCATGTCTTTCTTGTGCCCAACGGTAAAAAATACAACAAGTCTTTGTTATGTTTGCCACACATCTGTGGCCAACGTGAATTCACACAACCAATAGCTATGCATTGTCATAAAACATGTTAGTAGCAAAGCCATATGTAGAACCATTGAGATGCGGAATTGCAAGTGCCAACGTGCAAAAGCACCACTATGCAAGAATGCCACAAAATTGTTGATACATCACATGCCCATTGTGTGACGCAAAAAAAACTGCACAAAGCACGAAAGGCATAGCTATGTGAGATGCAAAAAAATTGTGCAAGCAAAAGTTTTGGCACATAAGTAGCAACGCATTGTACATTGCATCACTGAACAT